>VDFB02021600.1:0-46769 GCA_007258455.2 Sequoia sempervirens
CAAAGTAAATGCAAGGTAGACACCCTAAATGAGACTCAATTAAATGCAATTCAATGCAAATGAATGCAAGATCTAGATCTAGGATGCAAATGGACTCCAAAATCAGAAAATTACAATGATCAAACTCAAGTTAACCACAATTAAATGAAGAAAAATAGGTGTTTTTAAAGGGGGGTTCACCAAAATGATAGTAGATAGACCTATTTTTCATTATTTCATTTAGGAAATGAGATCCAAGGAATGAGATGACTATCAACCCAAAAGGTGAGTCAAATCAAGGTATGAATCTATTGATTCCCCTTTTATGCAAGGACGGGGGTCTAGGCCAAACAACACTTTGGGGAGAAAGACTAAAAATAGAAAAACAACTCCAAATTGCAATCTATAAAATGCATCTAATAGATTATGCTCAATTCTAATGGAACCAAAAAAAAAAATGCATATATGAGCATGGGAGAGTGATGCATACCAATCACCAAAAGTGATTTTTCAAAGCATACTAAGGACTCATTCGCCCTATGGCAAATGGGTCCTGGCTAGGGCTCCTAGAAAATGGTTTTTGGGTTCTCTTCTATTATGTCTACACTCCCAGATTCCTGAATCTCATAGTCAGAAAGCTGGAAATAAACCATGTAGGTTAGTTTCCATGAAATTGCAAGAATAGTGACAACTTTGACAACTTTGCAATTTTGTTCTTCAATAGGTCTTCCACCTAAAATCTTCAAACACACATCAAGAAGGAAAAATGTTGTTTTGTTAGGTGAATGGGGATTTACCTTAGTCAAACCATGTTTTGGTAATTAAACCTTGTAATGAAATGAAATAGCATGAAAAAATGATGAACGAACAGGTGAATGGGGATTTACCTTAGTCAAACCATGTTTTGGTAATTAAACCTTGTAATGAAATGAAATAGCATGAAAAAATGATGAACGAACAAATGTAATGTCACAACTCACCAAACCTTTGTTAGAACCTTGGAATGTAGATCTGCAACTTGCATGAAATGGCTTCAATGGATGTGGTTCTTGATCATGAAAATTGGTTTGAAACAATTCCTTTGAATGCTTGAATGGATCTTGAACACTACATCAATATATTAGCTCAAATAACATGCATGATGCAAGGAGACTTTGACGTGATAATGGATCTTGAATGCTGCAATAATCTTCAATAAATTTTCCCTTGAATGTCTTGAAATGCTCTTCATAATGCTCACTTGAATGCTCTAGGTGCTCATGAAAACTTTCTAGGATGAAACATAGTGAAATGACCTCTTATTTATACATATGTTAACATTAATTCCTGAAATTCAAATAACACAAGCCGACATGTGAATACACATTTGATATTATTAAAATACCGTAAAAAACATATTTGAAATTAGGGTCCTAGGTCTAAGTGAGGACCCATTTTCCCATGGGCAGATGGGTCCTAGGTCACTTACCTAGGACACACATTCTCTAATGTTAAGTGTTATGTTATGGCATTAATGAGTGTCGGGTTTTCCTCTTCGGAAATTGCAATTAATTAAAGGCTTGGATTTGAACTAAGGGGCCAATTAAGGCATAATTAACCTCAATTAATTAATAAATCCCTAGATAAGTGTGAAAGTGTAAAGGTACACTTTACAACACCAAAAATAAGGAACAATTAAGTCCATTTTATTTAATAGGGCCCTAAAGTTAATGTGAATATGTAAAACATATTACAACACTAAATTAAGGCATCTTTTAGCTCATTTTATTATTATTATTTCCCAAATAAAGTGTGAAAAAGGGATACTTTTTCCTACACTACAATAAGATATGTTTATCACCAATTGGTCTTCCATCTTGACCACTATGGAATCTCCTCCTTTGATGCCTAGAAGTTCTAGCTCCTCTTCCTTGGATTTCAACACTATATTGGAATCTCTCATAGGATGTCTTTGGATTGCTTCATATTATGTTGAAATCTCCTATGACATACAAGTAGTTGTATTCCATGTGTCCATCTACTACGTTGGCATGTTATTGTGTCCACTTGTTCGTCTTATGTGATGAAGGATCCCAAACATTTAGTTGAGATTTATGACTATACCCTTGAGCTAGAAATAAATCATCACAATTCAATTGACACCTTATCCACATCAGTGATAGGATGTCAAGAATGATTAGGTCCTCCATAATAGACACTTTCCAATAACATCACCATGCAAGGAAATCCTCTCAAAACATATTTCTTTAGTGTGTCTACAACTTGAAACACTAAAACCAACACTATTAAAATAATGCAATAATTACAAGCATGATAGTCTCACACAAAATTCAGCCATGTGATTATTGTAGGAGTTGTAAATAGCCATACACAAACTAAGGACTATCTATTAGAAGATACCAAATATAAATTTCTCTTCCCAATAGCTTGGAACTCTTGTCAAACTACTTGTGTGAAGGTCAATGAAGTAATGGGGTGGCTATTAATAATGATGGAAACAATATTGGGACTACAAATTAGGTCCATTGATATCTTGGGAATACCTTTGTCGTGATACAAGAATACTACCTTATCATAACTCAACCTCATGTTTTGTTGGAGATCAATCATCCCATCCTACTCATGTTGTGCTACCCTAATATACATATGAATTTAACCCTAGAATCTCCTTGTGGTTCCTCTAGATACTTCAATGGAAGCACCATCTCTCCTCAACTCGTGATGGTACTCTACTCAATGGTAGCCTTGAAAAGAAACTTTCACCCACTATTGGTTCAAGGTAGACCAAGTACAACCAATGATAACTCAACTTTGAATAAGGTTGTAGTTGTTTCCAATTGAAACTCCATATAGAAGTCTTTGTATATCACATGTTCACCCAAAATGGTGACCAATAACTCAACTTGCATTGATGCTTAGAATGTGGCTGTCCCATTCTTCATGAACCCTCCAATTTGTTTGTAGCTCAAAACCCACAACACCATACCATGCTTAGTCACAAAATATTGACCATAAAATGACACCCATTTTTCTTACCTTTATCTAGCATCAAACTTCTTAGGGTGAATATCTCTATTTGATCTTCATGTGTAGTCAAGTGATAGCTTGGTGAATAAAATAATTTCCCCTTAGTGTCTGTGTTGGCCTCTCTTGTATCTATCATCTACAAACCATAAGTCTCTAACCCATTAACTAACTCATTGATCTTGAAGAAAATGAGTTTGAATGTTTCTTGGTCAACCTATGTGTAGCCAATGTGTATCATCATGGAGTTTCCTTCCCTCATGTGTTAGAAATTGGTGGAAGGTCGAAGAGGCTAGAAATTATGTGGCCCATTTTGGGTGAATCTCTATCATTTTGTAGATCTCCATCAAGCCTTCGATCAACCTCATGCTTGCTCTTGATCTAGCTTAACCATTATTTTGTTAGTATGTAAGGGATGGAAAATACACAACTGATGGTGAGAGTAGCTCCATCAAAGAAATAGTCTCTTAGATCCCACACCATTGCATGTAAATGTATCTGATCTTGAATAAAGGGATCCCCATGCCCCAAGCTATAGGGTATAACCTCTCTCTCTAATATTATTAGGTTTTTAATGATCAACTTTCAATCCCTCTTCATAGGTGCCAATGAAATTCAAATCATTATTCACATCACAACCAATATCTTGAAAATCATTATCACATGGTACAATCATTACCATACATTCAAAATCATCATTATTTGATGTAGTTATTTGCGTACCTAAAAATTGGATGGATATTTCTTGGACATCATCGACAATTATTGACACATCTTCAACACATGATATTGACTCTTCATCAGGGATGATGTTGTGCTAATCTTGGACCTCACTACCTTTTGTCATTGAGGTGTCCTCTTGTTTTTACTCTATGACACCTTGTGATGATTTTTATTCTTTCCAAACTATCACAACTTATTTCTTGATATTCTCTTGTGATTTTGGCTCTAGTGTATTCCTCTCTATTTTAGGTTCCACCATCCTGGTTTCTCGCTCTTTCAAAATTAGTTATTTTGGCTCCCGCTCATTGATCATATTTTTAGAAACTTCTTAATCTTCCTTTCATTTTTCCTTTTATCTCATGTGTAGTTATAAAGTCCTCTTTTATCTAGATTTTTCCTTTCAAGATAACTCAAATAGTCATCAAAAGATATATGGTTTTTGGAATTTGTTAGACAAATTTTGATATTGAGTAGAAACTTCAAGGGCTTAGAGTTCATACATGTCAACTCTTTCCCATCATTCCATCCAGAAACCCTCTCTATAGGGTTGTTCCTCATACCTTCTCCTCCTACACACACTCATTTTAAACTTGAAATATTCATGAAAAGACATATCATGATGGATGGTTGGATGTAGGGCATTATATACAACAAGATAACTCTCCATTTCATCCTCATGTCATTGGTACACAAATTGTTCTTTTCTTTTGTTGATTTTATCTATAATGCAATCGAGGATATCTTCAAGTGAATATGTAGATCTTCCTCTTTGATTACCCATTCTGCTACATTAAAAGTTAACTTTGACCCTACATGCTAGTAGGAAAGGTTCTTTGATACCACTATCATGGACCTTTCTAGATTCTAACAAAAATAGTAGATTTATAAAAAATTAGCAATACATATGTAGCAACAATTTGGTTATACTCAAATAAATTGCATGGGATTAGCATTTCGACAAATGAATTTGCATATAATAGACTTGCATAGATGAAACAAACTCCAACAATATATTATATTGATGATAATAAATTGTTATGACAGTCAATATAATAGCAACAAGAAAAGTTACAAATCCAAATAGCAATGCTCCTCTAAACTTCCTTAAAATTCCTTGATGCTCCAATGCACTCCCTGAGTGAGAATGTTCCCTAGGTCCACCAAAGGTTTTTCATCCTTTGATTCCAACAAGACCAATGTAGTTTTGTCCATTTATCATAATATCCTATGGATATCCGTCTAGAAAAATTATTGAACACAAAGTGCCCAAAAATACATAACATAACATAGCATGATGCTTACAATTGAAATGTTTCGTTTCTTATATATAATCCCTCAAAAGGTTAAACTCAGTTAGCCCGGACCCAAATGGTGCCGAGGCCCAAATTTGAACTTCACACTCTACCACTTCACATCATTCCATACACTACCATTTTTCTTGCCATTCCACACACCATTGATGTTTCTTTTGTCTTTTGTGTGTCGACATTGTAAACTCTCATGTTGTCTGTGTTGGCTTGGTAGGCATTGGGTCACACACCCAATCCCATATGTGGCTCATAGTAAGAAAAAATATCAATCCTTGATCCTAGAATGATTCAGGCAACATCCCCGACCCTCAATCATCAATAATTCCTAGGCACGAGTTAGGCAACAACTCCGATTTGATGATCCTTTGCGTGAGCAATCTTTCCTTTAATTTTGAAAAAGGGGACATGAAATCCTTCCCCAAACTTAAAATTTTAGTAAGAGATAGTATGCTTTCTTTCTTTCTTCGATGTAGAGCTTTCATTCCTTATTTTTCTTGATTTTTCTTATATAAATCCCCTCTCATTCATAATAGAGGATAATTTTTGTATACACAAGCTTTAAGAAATTTCAAAGAATATTTTCCCTCATAAGATAGAAAGATTATTAGGCTACCTTTGAAACTCTTTGCAAAATTATGTGTATCACTACTTACTAGAACTAGCTCACCTTTAAAATATTGTGCGCCTAAGTAAAAATTCTAATATTGAATCCTCATATCTAGGCTCTCGCCTCACCCACATAGTGCAAGAAGCTAATATTATCTTCTTCACAAATCCAATATTTTGTTCCATCAAGTAGAGCACCCCTTAGTTGGAAGAGGAGATGATACTGTAGATAAAAGATAGATCATCTAAGAACACAATTACAATGGTTGTACAAAAAGCTTCAAAGCTTCTTCTAGGTTCATTTATTTGAAAAATGCAATTTTATTATGCAAAAATTCAATTATTAGTAATTTGATCATATGCTCTTGCCTAAGGATTATAACACTCTATTATTGCTTCTTAGTTAGTTTAGCATTTATTTTAGATTAAGTTTATTTGAAAGCTTTATTGAAACACGCAAAAAAACATAGCATATATTGTATTTGAAAATCCATATAGGAGTTGTTATTTACATCTAGCTAATTTATTCACATTTTAAATTGAAAAGGTATGAAAAATGAAGTAGGTCCAAAATCTCTCTTTAATGCATTGAAACACGTTTAGTTAAGATCATTCAAAACATTAAAAAAAGTAAAACACAAAGATAAGCCCCTGATATCATGAGGCATTCAAAAAATATCCAACCCTCTCCTTTTTGAAACTAACCCTTTATCATTTAATTCGATACATCCCCACTAATCCCTTGGCACACATTTCAAATAGGTATGGTTATGAAGACACCAATTTAGATGGAGGACAACATGAATTAAATGCCTACAACCTAGTTTGGACTTGAGATACTTTGCTTCAACAAAACCCAAATCAAGCTAGAACATGAAGGGTCCTTGTTTAGTTGGAAATTCACCAACAAGGCTATCCCACATGACAAACTACAAGACATGACCACCCAAATCAACACCAAAACAAGCCACTTGAAAAAAGGCTTAGAAGAGGTGTCAACAACTTGAGAAGGCATTCATGTCACGACCCTTCCTTTTTTGAAATACTTGTCTCATGTCAATTATGTAATAACAATCTAAAAATTGTTTTTGCTTAATTAAAAGTAAAAAAAATAAAAAAAATCTAAAAGATTAGTTTAAACATATAAAATAAATCCTTGTACATGAAATAATATTAAATAATAATTATTTCAATGTTTTATATGTAAACAACATTAAACAATAGTTATTTTTCTTATTGTTAATGTTTACATGAAATTTGAAATATTAAAATAATTTCTTTTATTATTTACATGATCTCTTAAAAATCAAATAAAGAAAAGAAAGAATAAAATAAAAAATTTAAAATAAATATAAACAAAACGGAAAAAAAAGCCTTATTATAAATAAGGAGAGGAAAATCTGATTAAGAACGTGCATAGATTAGAAAGTCTATGAGAAATTATTCTATCATCAATTTTCTATTATTAATTAAATCTAATTTCTAAATTTAAAGCTTAGAACTGCATATATTGATCAATGTCATCAAACAATGCACTACTATATCAATTTGTCATCAAAGCTTAGACAGAGACAAAGTTTGTCTGTCACTGTTACAGTCTCTATCCTTGTCTTTGGTTTCAGGCTATTACATTTTTATTAATAAAATTTGCCTTTTTGAAAACCATGTTATAATCAACATGGAAATGGAATGGTGACCTTGTTGCTCAGGAGCTAAAGTTTTTAGTACTTGATAATTAGCCATCTTTCCTCATGTACAGTTATAATGGATTCCAACAACCAGTATCAATTTTATCATGTGCAGAACACAATGATTCAATTGTGTTTGATGGTAAGAGACAAATGTACAGAACTATATTGGTAGAATAGTGAATCAAGTGGCCATAAAAGCTACAATTCTGTACAGGCAGGGAGGCATCATATTTGCTATCATGATAGGAAGGCATCAATGTGAAATCTAGATTTCTTTTGGGATTTGAACCTGTGACTTATTTATTTTTTCTGTGGATTTGAATTTTTTTTTTAATTTGAACGTGTGGTTTCTTTATTTTTACGGATTTGAACATGTGATTTCTTTATTTTTCTACGGATTTGAATTTGTGACTTCTCTGTTTGATAGCTATTGATAGCTCAGTCCATCAATTAATTGGCTTGGCGAGCACCTTTCTGTTTCTCAGTGATTAGATGACTTCATTTTTTAATTTTTTTTGACTCTATGGACCATCGATCCTCTTTCATAAATGTGTTAGGCTTTAAGGAAATTGGGATCTTCACATTTGGTAATAGTATTAGATTAAATAATACAAGTAGTATTGTGATTGATGTCATGATCAAGTAAGGAGATTTTTACCATATGTAAAGTATGAGTTCTTGTATAATGGCATCCATTAGTAAAATGGCTACAATATACCATTGCTAAGGTGTAGAGGGTAAAAATAAAGTATTTATTTGGAAAAACTAGAGACTAGATTGAAAGTTAAGTATATGTATATGCAGGAGTTTTTTTTTCAATGTGTCTTTGGGTTATTTGTGATAAGTTGTTGGGTTTGTAATAGTTAGGATATAATAGTTATGGTAGTATAATTGAGGTCTTATTATGCCATCTATCTATGAGTGGAATGATCTACATTATTTTAATTCATCACGTTATGTTGCTAGAGCTAATGATAGTATAAGAGTAATGGATATATATGTTAGAGCCATATGACCAATGTAGATGTTATAAGACTTCTTTTATATAACCATAAATTCTAAACTAAACAATGGAAAAGAATGGTATGTCCAGATTATGTGTTATCTTAAGTGATTAATATGTATTCTTGTGCTTTAGTTTGTACACTAAACTTAAGGAATGATGCATATGTGTCTTATGTAAGTTATGCATGTAATTATGGGTTGAATTTATCATGCTTAAGGTATAAACTTGAAATTTTCATAATGTTTACATCTATTCTAAAGTCGTTTATAATTGTCATGATAAAGTAAATCTCCATCACTAAAGAAGAGAGGGTTGATGAAGGTCAGGGCTTGAAGCTATACTAATACGAACTCGTAGGTATACATGTAATTATGGGCATAATTATATTGTTTTTGATAAAGGAAAAAACAGATTTTGAAGGGACCCGGAACCCTTTAACAAAAAGAGCAAGGCTGCAGAAAAGACAGCATGCAGCCAACGAAAAAGGCCAGCTCCAAAACAAGACCATTCAAGATTTACATTTTACACTTTTCTTCTGGGAGTGGAGAATCATGTCGAAAGAAGATTTAGAGGATTTATCTTTTTTTCCCTTAACTGTGATCCAACCTTCTTCCACTTGCACCACCTTACCATGCCAAACCAACTTGCTACTTTCATGAAGATGAAAGCCAACAGCCAAATTATTTGGAGTTTCATCTTGATTCCTTTGCACAGATAAAGACATTTCTAAAGGGCCACCAGAAAAGGAAGTCAATGCACTTTCACCTGAAATGACAATCTTAGACTCAATAGGGGTTGCCCTAGCAACCCCACCATTTGAGACGACCAGAGGGGGCATCCCAAGACCCAGTGATTCAAAAGCAACCACCTCTGAAAAAATCTTATTTTGATCAGCTTTCTTCTCAACCGTATAATGCTATTGAGAAGCACCTTTCCACCAAGTAGTTGTCTTTGCTTTTTTCTCAAATCCGCAATGTGCAGTAGCATGTCTAGTATTGAAGGATTGTCTACACCGGAAGGGTATCCCTTCATAATCCAAAGATTGGACCCAAGAGCCTTTAGAAGATTTAAGTAGGACCTCAGCAGGCAGCCCTTTGAAACATTTATTTCAACCAGTATGCGAGCATAGGTGGAATGAAGAATGTCAGAAGATTCATCATCCACCATCAAAAAATCACCAAGGGCATCACCCACTTCCTCTAGAAGAGAGTCATGCCAAAGGTGAACGGGGAGATTGGGCAATCTAACCCAAATCAGAAATTTGTTAAAAGTTTCAGAAACAGGGTTGAAATCAGAGTGCTAAGGTTTGATCATCAACACATGTTTATCTTCCCAGCTAAAATTTTTTTCACACAAAATTATATTTATATCCTGAGCATTATCAAATTTAGCTGCAAAAAATCCCTTAGCTAAGGGATAAATATGAACTTTACCCGAAATTAAAGGCTCCCATTCGCTGGAGATCCATGAATGCAACTAAGGGAGGTTAGGCCAAAAACCTTTGAACGGACAGATCACCCCACAAAGGGAAAGATCAACAACAACCTCCTCAATTTCTTCTACTGTTTCATCTTTCAGCTTCACTGAAATAGAATTCCTGACTAGGATAAATCCGCCAAAAGACCCATGCTTGGGACCCGCAGGGTATAATTATATTGTTAGAGTGTTTTAATATCAAATTATAAATTATTAAGAGATAAATTTGATTATAGGCATATTGTTGGAATTTTTCTAAGCAATGCATTTGCTTTGTATAAGGTTGATTTGAGAACAATGCCTAAATAGATAGAATAGTACCTAAGTATATAGATGAAAGAACATATTAAAACTTTGGTTACATTTACAATAAAGAAAAGAAAACTTAGGATACAACTAAATGGTTATTACACTTCATGTAGCCATCCAAGGAAAACAAACTACAACATAATAAGGAGTTCTTGGAAACTTCCTTAAAGAAAGAAACAATGGGGCTACTCAACCCCTGCACATTAAGCAAGACCCATCTCTTGATCAAGAAGTAAACAATGTAAGGAAAAATACTCCCAATGAACTTATAGCCGGACCCTAGTCCAATAAATCAAGACTCTTGAAGCTAGACATATTGAGTAACCAATGCACAATTCTATTCAAGTGAACAAAAGGCCAAGGTCTTTGATGTGGCAACCTCATGGCAACCCTTTCACAGCTGGGACTATGGAATTAAACCAATGGGATCCCAACTACCTCCCTATGCAAACCTCTATGCCTACAACACAAGTAACGAGGTTGCTATGCCTGAAGCCTTGCCTTCATCTTGCAACATGGAAAGCTTTGATCAATTAAATGGGATACCTGCCATGTAAAATCAAATTCATACAATCCCACCCAAATTTCAAAATATAAAACACAATGGTATCTAGTTATCCAAATCTCTAAGGAAATCAACAAACCAATAGTCTTTCCAAGGAAACAAGCTCCACCCATAGGGCTAATGTTTGGAGGAATGTTCCCCTCTACACAAAACTCCTTTCCAAGGACATACCTGAAATATCTTAAATATCCTTTGGATCTCAACATTTGTAAAGTCATGTTTCCACCTCCTCTCTCCAAACTTATAAAATTTAAGGGAGTAGAAAATCTCATTTTTCATATCAAAGCTTACACGGTGATAGTGTGATAATTCCTTCATTAGGATGGGGTGGTATCAAGAATTTTGGTGAAAAATTTGGAAGGTATTGCTTTATATTGGTACTATCATCTCCTAGAGGCATCGATTTATTCCTTTCAACAACTCATTGGTGATTTTGTTACTTACTTTGATATGAACAAATTAGTCAAAACATGGATTTGAGAATTGCTAAATATCAAGCAAGAGGCCAATGAGTCAATGGATCAATTTATCACACAAGGGAGAAAAGGCCTATATTCCTTGATTAGTGCACTAGATACAGATCAAAGGAGATTTTGTGATCTCTTTTTATATGCTATTAATAGGGATGGGGGATGTTTAGAAAATCCCTTATAGGTCATAAGAAGGGGCTCTTAGAATCTCTCTAAGAATAGAACAAGCCACTATCAATAAAAAATAAAGGAATACAATGCCAAGGGAACATTGGTGACACAAGATAATAATAATGACCCCTCTATACCTAAATTATTAAATTAAAAAAATCACAATGCAACTATTATTGGAGTCACAAGCATTTGACTCCCTAAAAATAACAATAATCTACCATCTATCCCTCCTTTCTCATGAAGTGAATGGGCATGGTGGGGTGATTCATATCAATAATAATTTTGTCACTCACCAAACTCCCCAAGTTCAAGTATATGGTAGTCAATTCAACTTTATGTCACTTGATTTGTTTTTTCCACAAGAGAAAGAGTAGTTGAATTTTTTCCATTAGTATAGAGTGTGGTGAAATGTGACATTTTGAGTCCACATAATCACTTTTGGGGTGAGGTAGATTTAGAATATCATGGGCCCTACCTTTCCCATCATTGATATTTCCTTCAATGGGAGCCATGGTCAAATTTTATGCATGTACAATTATTTTCACCCCCTCGTGTATTTTTCATGCACCAAAATTATAGAAGTTCAAAACTTTTCTAAGTGTGTACATGTATTTTTAAGTTGATTTCTAGCCTTGGGTTCTTAGCTTTTTTCTTCCCTAGATACCTTTTCCTCAAGTTCTTCATTCCTCAAATAGTCACATTGTTAGGCTTTCCTTTATTGAAATACCTTTTTCCCAAACTTGTAAAATCCCAAAATCCTCCTTATTTCATCCTTCCTTATCACCTCACAAGTTTTTAAGATTCTCCTTATTTGTCTCCTTGTCAATGGGAACCCTACTCCCACCACCCCACTCTTTACCTTTCTCTATTCCTCCTCCACTATATTTTGGGAATTTTCATTACCTATCTCCTTAGCATCCTATTCCCATATCCTCGACTCCCCATTATTCCTTCTCCATTGTATTTGACCATTCAGTGAAACATTGGGATGGCCCCAAGGTGTGGGACCTTGCTATTTGAGGCCAAAGATCCAATTATAGAGTTGGTTCTCTATTTGATGTAATCTTTAGAGAATTGAAACTAATCATAATCCCACTTTTAACATTCACTAAGGGAAAGTGGATAGTAAGTAACTAAAAATGAAAAAATTATGGCGATATACCAAAGGTAGGGTAAAAATTTGACTTGTTTCAAAGAACACAAGATTCATACAAAAAGTTGATAGTTTCATACACACAGTCTACAGTTTCACAAACATTCGCATAATTATTTTGCATGAAGGAAAAGAAGTTCAATCACAACAATAATATGGTCACTAAAACCACAACCATTCATGTATGAACTATTGAAAAACACAACATGCAACAATTATTTTCCATAAAGGAAAAGAAGTTTAGTTACAACAATAATAGGGTCACTAAAACCACAACCATTCATATATGAAATATTGAAAAACACAACATGCAACCTACAAATATGTTACTTGTTTCTACATAAAGGTATAAGGGTGGACACCAATATGAGGGGCAAAACATTGTCCATAGACAAAGATCAACAACCCTAAAACAATACACAATATACATATACAACATGGAGAAAGGTAAAATTCCATCTTTTATTGCAAGATCAAGATCATACTATCACAAGTCTTTGTTTTCCAACAATTTTCTTAAAATTTAGAGATCAAAGATAATGCCCTCATAGAATGATCCTCTCCAAGACGAACTTTCTATGCACAAAATGATCTTAAAACAACTGATATATATGCACAATACTCATAAATTGTTGTAGAGATTGAGAAAGAGATAAAAACATAAAGGAACTGGTGATTCACAAGATGATTTCATATTCTTCTCATAAAACACAGTGACAAATACATGACAACTGCCAAAAAATTGTTATTTTACTATGTTACCCTAAGTTTTTGGGATGACGATGGCAAGGGAAGGGTGGATGCATTTTGGGGATGGGGACGTGAGGGAGGCCATTTTCAGGGGACGACAAGGGATGACTATTAAGAAAATAGCGAAAATTTAAAAAAATATAAAAAATTTGAAATACTCATATGATAGCATTGATAAAGCAATCATCATATACATCATAGAACCTTAACGCATAATATAAGAGTTTAATTGATATTTATTATTTTCATTTTATAGAGAGCAACAAAACAAATGAAGTTTTAACAAAATTTAATTGCATTCATTGACAATGTGCATATATATTATATAAAAATTACGTCAAATTGCCCATTAGCTGTAAGTTTCAACTACAAAATGACAAAAATGAAAAATGTGCAACTGTCCCTAATCACCAGCGCCCACATCCCTTTATTTTTTATTATTTTTATGTTTTTGAATTTTTTTTTTTGAAAAGTGGCTGAGACAATAGGGGACGACTAACTGTCCCCGAGAGGATTGGGGGACGTCTAAACGTCTTCTGGCTGTCCCTTGACGTTTCCAATTTTTTGTTGGATGTACGGGAGAAGTTTCTGATTTTTGATGAATCCCTGAAATGTTTCCTACCGGAGACGCGCCCCAGATTACATAATTATTTCATTGATCATGAAAGAAAAAAAATAGCTAATATAGAGTTCCATGAAATAATTCTCCTCTCTCAAGCTGATGTCCCCCCTCTGTTTAAAAAGCCTTGTATTAAGTTAAAAACTTCCTTCGGAGGAGGAGGCATGGCTTAGTGGGAAAACTGCCTTCAGTTAAGTTAAGCTTTCTTTTTGGCATTGGAGGACATTTTTCCCCAGCTAGCTCCTTTAAAACCTCCAAAAATCTTTATCAGAACATGATAGAAAGGTCCATGCTGAGCTGTCTGCACTATAATGGTCAAAACTGTGGCAAGTGCTCTGATTGTTCATTACTCTTCTCAAACTGCCCCTAGCATAGAAAACAGGACATGTTTTCTATAATGAAGGCGTGGGAAAAATATTCTTCTTTAGCTTGGACTCTCGAATTCTTCCTTTCATTAATGGACTACTTTTCATTAGTGGAGGCAGTTAAAAATTTATCTGCAACGTCATCCTTATTTATTAAGAAACCACACAACTACAGATAATGGTGGTTATATGTCATCATCTGCTTCATCTCTTCAACTTCTCTGAAAGACCGGACTTTGATCCCTTTAACATTTAATGTCTTCTTTCTTTGACTCTATAGGCTCTAACTTATTTTAAACTTAAACAAAAGCATTACTTGTTTGAGCATTGTTGGAATCCATTTCAAGCTTGGATGTCTCAACCTTATCCGCCAGTGTCTGCATACAAGTTGTACATGCAGAAAGTTGAAATCGATTTATAATATCAACAAATGGGGTGCATTCAACTAGTTTAGTTAATTCATGCTTAACAGAAACTATGATTCGTTCCAAATTGCAATTAGACATTTCAAAGGATGAATTGATTTGAACTTGTAAGCTTCTAGACTCCTCAATGACCGATCTGCTTCCTGCTCATTCAACTGCTTCAATTCACTGCCAGCAATTCACCATCAGTAATTCATCCCAACAATTCATCATCGTGACATATTCATCGTGTCGTCATGGTATATTCACTGCATATACCTTTTTTATGTGTTCAACAAAATCTCTGTATTTTTTATTTTTTGGGTGCTCTTGGCCACTTAAATATTGAAAAATGTATACGTGGTGAATATGCCATGACGATGAATTGTTGGTAGTGAATTGTATACACGATGAATATATTGATGAATTTTTGATGGTGAATTGTTGGAGGTCAGTTGCTGATGGTCTATTGCTGGTAGTGAATTTTCCTAGAGGCCCCATATTACATCCTATGACAAATATTAATATCTTGCTTTGTCTCTTGAACTTTATTCTGATGCAAATCAACTGTTTTTGTCTGGAGTTTACTTTTTTCTATGCATTCATTTCCAAATAGTGTCATTTCAAGATCATCTGTATTAGCTTTCATCTTCAACTGTAACTCATCCATCAACATCTCAAACTTGACATCAAACTTGACAACATTTTGAACCTTTGAAACAAGATACTCATCACTAATGCCTTCAATTACATTTTCTTTTGCTATTAGACTCTTAAACTACTTCACTTTCATGTCAGTACTGGTAAGGATTTTCTTTCTAACACTAATAGCTTCGGAGGTTACATCCTTCATATGTTTTCTATAGGAAATAGGTTGCCAAAAGGTTGTTTCTGACATAAACCTTGAGTTTCTGAAGATGTCATTTCCATGGCATCATTAGCCTCTAAATCATCTCTTGCAATGCTTTTGCTACTACCCCTAGCATGTTTACATCTTGCAGATTCTTAACAATTTCCAGGCTTTGTTTCAGGCAATCCAGCACTACACTCTGCCTTCAAAGGAACATCTGTTTTAGGCATCCAGTCCTCCTCTATCTGAACCTTTACCAGCCTCATCAACTTGGGTTTAAGACATTCCTTTTTGCATTAGGATTCCCAAATCTTTTTTCGAGACTTTTGTGAGGACTTTTAAATTGATTAATGAAACATGAATTTAGACCTCCAAAGACCTATACACCTAGAGATTTAGACATTTGCTTTCCCTTATAACTCTTATCTTATGTCTTTTTCTTACCTTTCTTCTCTCTTGAGTTCTTTGAGGATTTATCATCACTGGACCATTTTCTAGTCTCTTCACTTAACAATATGTTAATCACATTTTTTAGTTAAGTGTTGTATCATTGTTACTTATTGGTGTCACAAGGTTATCTCATAAATATGGTAAGAAAAAGTAATAAATTGTATTTTTCCTCTTTATCAATCTTCACTCTTACTTATGTAAGTTGACTTACTATCATATTCAAAATATTTAAATAGTTAGTTACACAACCACCATCCCTCATTTTAAAGAAATAAAAACACGTTTATTTACTAGACTATTGGACTAATACAATGTATCTAACTTCTTCCATAATTAAGTTGATGTATGCTCTTGAGACACATTCAACACAAAATTTGAAAGACAACTATATTATACTTCAGGATTTCTTATCTAGTGTTAACTAGTCCTCATCAAATATACCTATGATTTTCATAAAATAAGATGTTTTAGCTGATTAATCTATATCAACTAGAAGATTCCCCATCTTTAAATTCCATATTTTTAATATTTGACCAGTGAATTTATCAATTTTAGACCTTCACATGCTTGCCATAGATTTAATAGTATTATGCTTTCTTATATGATCCTTTAATTATTTGATTTGATTCCAATTTTACACTAACTTTCTAATCATTGTAGGATTACCCAACAACACATGCTTGGGTTTGTACTCCAACAAAGTAGATACTACCAAAAAACCAAGTTGTGGTTTGATACCAAATGTTGGGGATTTTCACCCTCGCTGCAAAAGATTGATAGTTTGGAATAATGAATACTCAATACTATTTGTTTAGTTTAATAATAAATAGCATGTACTAAATGTTATTATCAACAAATATGAACGTAATGGAATAGTATTAGTCACAAAATTACAAGAAAGAAATATTTTATGGGGAAACCCTTAGAAAAGAAAACTTGCACCAAGAGATGTTTATAAAATTATATAATTCAAAATATACATTGATTCAATACAAGAAGGTCTTTAGAAAGCCTTTTACTTAGTTTCAATATACACCATACCTTTCTGCAATTCAAGTGTTTACACAAAAAAATGTACAAATGTCTCCAATGTTTATTCCAATGAATTTGTAATTGAGTAACCTTGACACATTCACACAAACTATTATATATAGATGTATCAATGGGAATACCAATTACCCATTTTTATAACTAACTCATGGAAGATAAAGAGTCATGTAACCATACTTTCAACATAAGTGGCATCAACTTATGTGCTTAACTCCAAGTCTAATATCTCCATGTAGATAATCTCCTTGTAAAATTTATCATTACCACATATTATGAATATAGTTACATCCTTTACATCATCGTATCAATATGTTTTCAATATAACCACCACTACTATCTTCTCCTTGCAATTGCACATACAAATATAAATTCACTTCTTATTACCTGTGATACCTTGTGCCATATTCCAAGATATTATATAACCCTCAAATCATGCCACATGTTCACTAGTTTTGTCACAAGTGCACTTTCATCATTGATCGTGACTCTAACAAGTATTAATCACCTATGTGATTGTGAGTTCATCTTCCAGATAGCTTGTGGTGGTTGTCACATCATCTCCATATATTGATAAGCCATGTATGATGCACACAACTACTATCACAATATCAACACATATTAAATTAAATATAAAATATCTATACCAAAATACTAAAATATCATCACATTCTACCATATTTCACCACAAACAAGCCTATAGATAAAATATTTGTATAAGCACTCTCCCAATAGAATATCATCCAAGTCCTAATAGATGTGCATTATTAATGGTACATAAAACATGTATAATTTTTTTTTGATTGATGGGGGAAGCATAATATCATAATAGAGAGAAGTTTTAGAAAATCATGTTTTACACATTTAGAGAACATGTCAAGACCACTAGAAAGCTTCATGGCACATCTTTTGGTTCATCGTGTTGTATGGATCAACCAAGTCGAGTGAAGTAGAATTCTATAAGAGGTAGGTGGTTCTAGTCTTCAACTTGCTACTAGCTTGAAGACTAGATGAATGCTTTAGTAGTAGTCAAGTTCAATAAAAGGTTTTTAGTATGACCCATGTTGACAAAAGACTAGTGCTGAATAATGAGGTAAATTCCCATCTAATACCTAGTTTGGTGAGGTAAAATCTCACTTGAGGAGCAATTATTTAGTAAGGCTCATGTTCATTGAAGATTAGTAGAATTATTCTATGAGGTGAATTCCCACTTTGATGCAGACCCAGAAGGCAAAAACTCATTCAAAGTGACAACCTGCCTTCTAGAGGAATCTAACAAGATTAAAATGGCCTATTAGACCAATTCACACAATTCCCAAAGTTTGACAACAATCAAAAGTTGATTTTTCCCTTTCACCCTTGCAAACCTAGTAGTAGTGTAAACCTTGTTTTTGGCCTTTAACTCTTACTCATCCCAAAACACTTGACAAACAAAAGGTGGGTTCACATACCTATTTCAGATTTATACAACATATATCTTAACTAGACACAAGTCCTTTGGACCAAACCCCTAAAATCACCACTCCTATGCTGACCTAATTAGGCCTAAATTACAAAGCAACCTCCCTTTAAACTTATCACAGACAACCAAAACCTTGGGGAAGCATTTCCCATGCTCTCAAAGCTCTAAATCCACAATTAACTCCCAGGGTTGACCCCTCTAACATAGCAAACTCTAAAACCCTTGATTTCTAGCCAAACTAAGAGGGTTTATTAAAATTCCCACTTGCACAGCTTCCCAGACCATGCCACCAACTCAGACACTTGTATTTTAACCCCAATATGCTTAAAAGTTGAAAAAACTTCCCCACTTTCATTGATTTTTACAAACCCCAGACCCAAAGCTCCATTTTCATGTATTTTCCTTCACAAAAATCAACAAAACAACGGCCTTATCTCCCTTATTCCTCCTCCACAACTCTAATAATATAGCCTACCTCCTATTCAAAATCCCTAGGGCCCATTACACTTGTTACAATAGATACAGTTGGTGTAAAGGCCCCTTAAATCATGTTTTTGGTTACAAAACCCTCAAATAGGGTGTTCTCAGTCTACTACAAGAAAAATAGAAATTTCTAGCACAAAGCTCTATTAAATTCCTTCAAACTTGAAGAAAAAGAAGGTTAACATAGGCCTCTACAAGTTATGAGTGCTTACATATCAAAGTTTGGTCGTATGGATTCGTACAGGTCTGCAGAATGTAAAAGAAACTCAGAAAATGAATGAAACAATAGAGATTTCTTATTGCTAAAGCCTCCAATCTTCAAGACAACCTTACAAGCGGTGTTCATTTCCTTTTTAAAGGCTTCTCCTCTTCAAAACCAATGAATAGCTGCACCACAACTAATTTTTAAACCTCTAATGACCGTTGGGGGTCATAATTACACCTTTTACAAAAAATGTATAACAACACCATTACATACTTTGCAATGTTTACACTTTTTGACCCTCTCAATCACCTAACCTATTACAAATGGACTAATGAGACCTTATTCACCTAAGAAACATGACTCACATAAGAAAACATCATTCTAACTACCTGGACACCTCTTGTCAACTTTGACAATTCTTTCCACATGATTTGCAACTCTTACAAAATGAATACATAAGCCCCTCAACGTTGATCAATTAAAATAGAATGGTCACATTAGACCTTACTTGGACTCAAGGACTCAACTAAAACATCCTATCACACCTTTCCTATCAGACACTTAATGAAGAAACAAAGAAAAGATTGGTGCTCTTGCACCACACTTGAAGAACAATTGATGTGAGATCTAGTTCCCACCTAATTTCCAGTTAAGTGAGGTTGTATTCCAATATGGAGGCATAATTTGGACATTCCAACTACTAATTGTATGTATGTTGAATTAGGGTATATCCCAATTCACAAATGGATTTCTTTCTTTCCAAGTCTTATAACTATATCTAATAAGGGGAGAAAAAATAAGAATTTTAACATATACTATATTATAGTTCATAATATAATGTGGGTAGATAATTGAATAATTACTTTAGTCATTAGTGAGATAGGATTAAAAGTTATTATTATTTAATCCTACTTGTCATATATTATTAGGGATTAGTCCATCTTAGGAAATGGTTAAGCATTTTGTTTAAACAACTCACATGGAACAAAATTTGGGAGATAAATTAGCATAATGTTAGATAATAACAAAAAAATTATTGTGCGTATAGTAGATTATCTCTATATATAAATGCTTATTCTATGTATAATAAAATATACTAATAAGGATTTCATCCCATAATGCGATGGTTAAGTTGTGGCATTGATGTTTGCCACCGAGGCTCAAACCTCTGCTAGACCATTGTGGTTGCTTGTATTTTGCCTTCACTAATTCAATGTGCTCATAGGCTTGTACCTTAGCATTGATGATATTGACATTCATGCCATGAGAATTAGTTCCATTTATTTTCCATCCTTTTGGTCTACTAGTATGTTTCACCATCTAAAAGTTATAACTATTACTTCAATTTGTAGGGTCTCTTAGGTGAACAACATTTATTAGAGGGGAACCTTGTCATCTTTTGACACAACTATGAATCATTCATATTTTCTTATTTTTCTCCATTTTCCTTTGTCGTGTCCCTTTCTAGATTCTAATGAAAATAACATATTTATAACAAACAAATAATATTTAAATAACAACAATTTGGTTATAATTAAATAACATGCTTAGGATTAGTATATTAACAAATTAATTTACATATAATAGACTCGCACATATGAAACAAACTCCAACAATAGATTATATTGATGGCATTGGATTGTTATGACAGTCAATACAATAACAATAAGAATGAATACAAATTTGAATAACAATGCTCACTCTAGAATTCCTTACAATTTCTTAATGCTCCAATGTGCTCCTCAAGTGAGAATGATCCCCAAAAATCAAAGGTTTTTCATCCTTTTATTCCAATGACTAATGGGGTTTCATCCACTAATCATAGTATCCTACAGGTTTTTATCCACAAAGTGCCTATAAATGCATAACATAACATAGCATGATACTTACAATTGAAATGTTTCCTATCTTATATGTAATCCTTCATAAGGTTAAACTCAGTTGGGCATGACCTAGATGGTGCCAATTCCCAAATTTTAACTTCACACATAACCACTTTATGTTGTTCCATACACAATCATTTTTCTCTCCATTCCACATGTCACTACCATTTATTTTGTCTTATTGTGTGTCAGCCTTGCAAACTCTCATGTTATCCTAGTTGGCTTGGTAGGCATTGAGTCACACCTTGATCCCATCCTTGGCACACATCAAGAAAAAATATCAATCCCTAATCCTGGCATGTATCAAGAAATATCCTTGACCCTCAATCATTGATAGGTCCTAGGAACCAGTTAGGAAATAATTCCAATCTGATGATCCTTTGTGCGAGGAATCTTTCCTCCTATTTAAAAAAAAAAGATGAAAATTTCTCCCTCCCCAAGATTTCTTGTCCTCAAGCAATACAAATTGGGATGCTTAAGTGTCTCCATATTAATGAGTTGAATCATGATGGTTCATAGACCCCATATCTTGTACCTATTAAATGATGCATCTTCTGCTAAAGATTCCTGTGCAAACTCGAATATTCAAGTGTCTGCATGTCAATATCATGAATCTTGTGTTGTAATGATCATGTGATTTGAATCATGTACCTTTCCAGGTATTCAAATTGGATGAAGTAGTGAAGAAAACCAATTATATATATTCTGGTAATTGAAAATATACATGAACTCCCATCAGATCAAGAGTTCCTCTATGTATTTGCCACCATGTTCTTGTTTTGCCACTTTGATTTGCAAATGAGTATGGTTGTAGCTCCCTTTAGTTCCAGTGGATTCTATCATTGTATTATAGGTTGGGACCCTTACATTAGTTTGGACCACTCAACTTACATACAAGGTGGAATGAAGTTGCAACAACCAAAATTTATTCCAAACCTTATCCTAAACAACAATGTTGTAGCTAAAACAATTTTTTTTGCAACTCCAATGGATGAACCACTTTAAAAAAAACATGGTTCATGAAATATTTCTAAATATATGCAATTTGGTAGATAAATATGTTTGATAAGAATAATCTTAAATTAGAAACCCTAAAAAATAAATGATATTAAGATGGTATAATAGTTGCAGTACTGTAAATATCTTGCAATAATCAACAACATAGAAACTATAAACAACTATAAAATACTTGAAAATATCCCAATAGAAACATCAAACAAAAGATAACCCAATCCTATGATTGAATACACCTGTATGGACTCCTTTCCCTTGAAATTTATCTATGCAATGTACCTCTTGTAACATGCCCATTGTGCTAACCCGTAATTTTACTATGTTTTACCCACAAGTGATTAGTTTATGTATCTAACATTATGAAAAATAAAAAAATTCTTTTCTTTTGAATAATAAATGTACCATTTGACACACAACCTTTCCAAACTTTTCCATTGCATAATCAAAGAATCATTTCATCAATACAAGTAATGATTTTACTTTACATATATTCAAGATAACATTTCACAATTACAATTTCCATATAGATGGATACATGATTACATATATAGCTTCAACAAGCTTACTTTAAATTAGAAATACAAATGGTTCAGAATGTCCTCCAAATCTTGACTGCCAACTACTTGAGGAGAAGCATCACTCTAGCGTTTTTCTACCAACCATGGACTTAATGCGGTCCCTTACACATCTACCAAACTTGTTGAGATGGCCCTTCCCTTTGATGAAGAGATTGGTTTGGTAACCTCATAATTCCTTAGCCTTATCTCAACATGGTGATGTGTTCTACATATCTAGAGCTACCATATTGTGGCTACAACTGCATATATGATATACCCAACCTAGTATGTAAATGAAATCATAGTGAATTGACAGCGTAAACAGTGGCTACTTACACTACTTTGGCTAAAGATTATCACCCAATACTTTGAGTGAGGGTCATCTATTTCACCACCTTCATAGCTCAATTTTATTTGACCATTAGTATCTTATGCATAGGTTATCCCCATCGATTATCCTAACCCTAGGAATAACCTCCCAATAACTTGAATATTTAAATGACATTGCTACTAAGTATCTCAAAGCAACTCTATCTTATGCTACGTACCTATAGTATTGACAATCTACATATAGTACAAATAGAATAAGTTTGTATGAATTCCAATATAGTACATATATCTATATAAGTATAAACCAAATAAAAAGGTTTCACAAATACAAGAAACAATCAAGAAACATGCAAGAATATCCAATCATCATAACACACATATAAGATATTATTTTCCATACATGGGAAACATGAATAAACAATATTTCCAACATAATAACAAAGGAGTAGAAATCAACATGTCTATATAAAAGCTTCAATTGATAATTCTTCCTTCCTAGCATAATTCATCAAGCTTTCTTGCAACTTACTCGATTAACCACCCAATTCCCACTTCTAGCCTCTTACCAAATCTCTGAACAATACTAATGCAAAATAACAAACAAATCACTAACTCTCAAGCTCTCAACTCACTTTGCACAAAAAATGCAGCAACATAACAACAGAGTAATCAAATTGAAAAGTGTAGCAAATGGTAGAAAGAGCACCTCTATATATACTAAAATGTGAGCAACCAAAGGCCACAAACAACCTAATACTTTTTCCACCTTTCTATCCCCATGCAACGACTCATCTAACTAACTCACAGGTTTGCAACACATAATAGTCCTTACATTTCAAATGGCTGAGTCGACTTGTTTCAAGAGACAACAAGACTCTTTTACTGAGTTAAATGAACAAAAAGCTTTTTAGCAGGTTGACTACCCTTCTATATTCCTACCAACTTATCGTTGATTGAGTTTATGCACATCTGCAGGTTAAAGACTTCATTTTTTCTTCCAAAAGCTACAAGTTTTGGTGCCACATTTCATGTTTTAGCACCCTTATGGATAACATTGTGAAAGAATTTTTCTAACATTTTAAAATGAATTCATTTCCTTTGCCAACATTTCACTTTATGCCTCTTACTAGGTGTGGCCTTTGACTTGGTTGACTCTTTGTTTCATGTGTAGGTTTTACACTATGCAACGCATTAACACAAGGCAATGCTATATGCGCATAGGCTTTACTTTAAGTGCTTTACCAATATCAACTCCAGTGCTATATAATGTGCTTGAATATATGATGCAGGAGCATCTAGTGGTGTAAGGGCAATCCTGCATCACCCAAAAATATGTTTTACTTTATGTTTCCTTTTGTTAGCTTTTTGTATATATTTTTGCATTTTTGGATACCCTTTTCGCCGAATAAGAGTTCCCAACTTTTAGAATTGCATTTTTTCTTTTTCTGCTCAATTTCTATTTTTAACAGTTTTGAATTTGAAGGCATGAGGAGGCATCAATTTATGGGAAGCTTCAAGAGAGAAAAATAAGCACTTTGGTGAAAGAATTAGGTCAAGATCATTCCCGGTTTGAAAGTTATTCAAGTTTTAGTTTATGCTTTTTGCCCTAAAAAATATTCTAAGTCCAGTTTGAGGCCCTAAACAGTCTCGTATGGGCCTAGAAATCACTAGAATTGATAGAGCGGGTACCTAGCGCATTCTTCACTATGAGACCTTTCCAACAGTTCAAACAGTTTGAAAAACGAAGTCTCAGATCAAAACTTATGGCTTCCGAAAGTTGGTCAATTTTTTGAAAATTGCCAATTTTCGAATTAGGACTCAATTTTTTAATTACAAATTGTAATTTTCGGAGCCAAACTGCCAAAACTCATAATTTGAATGTTGTTTTGGCTCCAAGACTTAAAAGGAGCTATTTATGGGAGGGGTTCTTCTATTTTTGGTAGCTTTATGGGGAAACGATTGCATACTATGAAAATGGGAATTTTTGTAGTTTCTGTAACTTGCATGTATTGCAGAACTCGAGGATTTGAGATCCTTTGCATGTAAGATTTTCATATTTAGATAATAATAATATTCTCTAGTTTCATGTGTGATTTTCTGTGTCTCGGGTTAGCACCCTTGTCAATATATCTCAAACAATTATGATTCATATATTATATATAATATATATATATGTATATAAACTTAATATATATACATATATATATTAATATATACTTATTTACTCAAGACTATCAAATGCATTAATTTCCAATTAACAAACATATATTGAATGACAATTATATATATACACACAAATATATGTATATATGTATATATATCATTCTATACATATACATCAATATATATATATATTATATATATACATAATATGATTTTAATGTCTTTATATAAACACTTATACTCTCATTTCCATCAATCGACATATATACACAAAGTGTATATATACATATACATATATGTCACCTTTGTTCAATCGGTATTCCCATGCATATGGGTAATCTATCCATGAGCATGCATAGATACGTCTACCTACGTATACTCATGTACACATATTCACTCATATGTATGAGTTTATCATAGACACGTACATATATACATATATATATAAATTTTAGGTATATATCTCATCGATATAAATAAAAGCACACAAGGAAGGATTTCCAATCGACATCAAGACTTAATCACATTACTCAATCCAAACATTCATAAAACAAGATCACATACCAATATAAACATTCACAACCAAAATTGAAGATCACTTACCATTTACCCGAACTGACTTGACTCAACTAAGACCAACTAGGGCGTGAGTGTGTGTATGCTCAGTATTAAGGGTTACCGAACCAAGTTCTTCTCCTGGGTGATACTTCCCCTCTCTTCCAAAGGTTTGAACCTGTTCATGCATTCAACTTAGTACATCATAACAATAGTTAGTCGATAACAATACATTCATATGTATCACATATATTTCATATACATAATCATTATAAAATAATAAATTGAATCAAACATTCATTCATCATATTTCCATCAAGATTCATATTCAAAACACATTCACATATATTATTAAAGCATTTTTACCAAACAAGGTAATAGTAAATAGGTAATAACACACAAGGTATAACACCTCTCAAAGAAATGTGACCAATGTATGTCAAATATGTTGTTCACCTCTTCCAAACTGATGTTATAAGATTTAACTTGGACTCCAAAGACTCCTACCATGATGCCCCAAGCTTTACCACTTGAAAGATAATTTTGATCAAATTTTATATAGGTTGGAATGTGGTTGTCATAGTCACATTGGGCTTAAATTCTCCCTTCAAATAATGATGTATTAGTCGAACTATTGACACTCAATATTCCAAAGGTTGAGACTTTTTACATACAAAATGAGGCAAAATGATCTTCTTGATAACATCCCTATAATACTACATTTCCTCACTCAAAATTAGAAATGTAATGGTTATAAATCACCTTATACTATCTGCAAACACCTCAACAATGATAGTGGTTTGGGAGTTCCACCATGTGATTGGAAGTTCTTCTTTAGATGCTATAAAAAAGTGGGAATTGTTGATGGTAACATATCTAATATCTCAAACCATACTCAAAATAACCCTTGTTTCATATCCTTTGCAACCAATACTCATCCCATTTATGTTAAATTGAAGTTCCTCAACCAAAAAATCCCATTCAAAATTTATCCTTGTTGGTGGCCAACTTATAAGTGCAATATTACACATGACCAAAATAGACCAAATACCATTAGGGTCAAGCACATTACCTTTGAAATAAGTGAAATGGTGAAAAATAGGTGTTTTTAAAGGGGGGTTCACCAAAATGATAGTAGTGATGCAATCATGGGAGGTCCAACAACACAACTCAACACAATATCATCCAACAAAACAACTATCAGATCACCAAACCCTCGGGTTCACACTATCTCAACCATTTCACACAATTTCCTTGTAGCATTGGAAATCAACTAGATCGGGTATAACTTATCTAAGAGATTCTTTCAGGCCAAGATTTGAATCATTTCAAAGACCCATTAGGGCACCTCTCAACATATCACAACCACACAACATGTTACTTTAAAACAATTTCCACAAAACATGCTTTTTACGCCTTCTAGGCCTCAAATTAGGCCTCTTTTACAAGGAGACTACTCACAAAATATTTCCTAAACCAATAAATTGAATTGGGAAGCAGTTCACGTGTGTCAAAACCTAAGAATCCACCATTTTTTCTTAGTAAACCCTTCACCCAAGTGCCAAATCACAAAACCCTCCTTTTTGCTCAAAATACCTAGGGCTTATTGAAAAACACCCATCCAATGCTCCCACAAACTTTCCAACACTTCAAACAGATCCAAATTAGCCTAAAAAAACTCAATTCAAATAGCATGAAGGAATGATGAATGAACAAATGCAATGTCACAACTCACCAAACCTTTATTTGAACCTTGGAATGTAGATCTGCAACTTGCATGAAATGACTTCAATATATGTGGATCTTGATCATGAAACTTGGGTTGAAACAATGTCTTTGAATGCTTGAATGGATCTTGAAAACTACATCAACATATTAGCTCAAATAACATGCATGATCCAAGAAGACTTTGACATGATAATGGATCTTGAATGCTGCAATAATCTTCAATGAATTTTCCCTTGAATGCCTTGAAATGCTCTTGATAATGCTCACTTGAGTGCTCTAGTTTCTAACGAAAAATTTCTAAGATGAAACATAGTGAAATGACATCTTATTTATACATATGCTAACATTAATTCTCAAAATTTAAATAACACAAGCTGACATGTGAATACATATTTGAAATTATTAAAATACCGCAAAAAACATATTTGATATTAGGGTCCTATGTCTAAGTGAGGACCCATTTTCCCATGGGGGAATGGGTCCTAGGTCACTTACCTAGGACACACATTCTCCAATGTTAACTATTATGTTATGACATTAATGAGTGTCAAGTTTTCCTCTTCAGAAATTGCAATTAATTAGGCTTGGATTTGAACTAAGGGGAAAATTAAGGCATAATTAACCTCAATTAATAAATCCCTAGACAAGTGTGAAAGTGTAAAGGTACACTTTACAACACCAAAAATAAGGCACAATTAAGTCCATTTTATTTAATAGGACCCTAAACTTAATGTGAATATATAAAACATATTACAACACTAAATTAAGGCATCATTTAGCTCATTTATTATTATTATTTCCTAAATTAAGTGTGAAAAAGGGATAATTTTTCCTACACTACATTTTTCCCCCACTTTAGTGAGAGTATGACCCCATGTCAAACTCACACTAAAGTAGACATTCAAGACACATATGTATGCAACAATGACAAAGACACTCAATCATACGACATCAAAGCCTAGGAGAAGAAAGAAAGGTAGGCAGATCAAACTTTGATTGTCCCAACACAATGTGGAACATGATTGTTTGTCTAGAGAAGGGGTGGATCAAGCTTCAACTGTCTAACACAATGTGGAACACGTTTAGGCTATTTTTCTGACATGTTCACAAGGAAAACTCGATGTCCACTATGCAAATGACACATACGCTCATACGGGATAATGGAACCTCAGGTCGTCCACCAGGTAATCCCCCAACGAGTGGAAAATGGGAGAATCATATTAGGCTCCCATACCATATCAAAGCTATCCTCCTGACAACTTCAATAAGCCACCACAATATGACACTTTGAGCTTCACAAGTCTTAACAAGCTATGTTATGCTAAGCACTCATGAACAAGGCTCTACTGGAAAGCAAGGTGCGTTATGCTTGGTGGCCTTATAGGGATGGGTTCGAGCTTCACAAGGTTAACAAGTTGTATTATGTTAAACACTTATGAACATTATATATATATGGTTTTGTTCAAAGGGATCTTTCTTAGTTCATGTAAGGTCTCTCCATAGGGATCATTGTGCCTAATGTCTCCAAGAGAGGACAAGTCCAAGATAAAATATTCGCAACTTAGAGAATGCAACATGTAGCATCACCACTAAGAGGAAATTTGTATGCTAAGAAATATCATGCTCTCGAAGGACATCAAACCCAATGACACCACCAAGAAAAGGATGCATGACAAGAAGTAAGGAATTGCATAAAGAACATGAGTGTTGAAAATAATGCCAATGTATGCCCCCACTTTAAAGGAATTGCTACACCATTGTTGTGAGCAATAACTTTAAAGTAGCACATAGTCTATGCTAACCATAAAGAGGATATGAGAGCTTACTCAGAAAGCCCTATGCCAAGTCATATGTTTGCAAATGAAGCTACATCATGAAAGGGTTGCCCCCAAAAACACATAAGGGATCTACGGATTTGGGGTCAGTATATCTTTGCTACATTGTTGTTTTAGAGATCGAAAACATCATCATTCCCTGAATACTCGTAGAACTGGAATAATTCCACAAAGAGAGTGAAAACAAAGAAAAAAGAGCTTTCAAGTCAACATGGAAGATACCTAAATGTCTCGATGCCTTGCGTCATCCCCAAAAGGAAAAAAACAAGACAAATGAAAAAGATAAAGGTTTATGACATATAGAAGAATGCAGATACATATAGAGGAATGCACATAAAGAGGGAGATACATCAAATCAGACATTATGGGGGATCACATTAAGCACATGTAATCACACAAAGAAACATTGAAAAAAAAATAAAGCAAAATACTAGTAAGGCACATGTGAGTCAACCTATAGTAAGGCACAAGCCAAAGGGACAACATAAAATTCCAAAACTGGAACGAGGCTATCTAACCCTTTGCCCCCATTAAGTGCAGGACAAGGATGAGCCGAGATAAGTGATGAGAATGAGCTCCTTGCAATAAAGACAATGATTTGCAATGAATGATAGACATGTAATAGTGAGCATATTATGATCCTACAAATATTACATGGCAAGGAGCAAAGTGCATACCTTTAGTCAAGATGGATCCCTAGGGGATCTAAATTTCTTCAATATTCCCTTGAAAGGATGACAATTATCGGTGTGATGCCCATAAAATCTATGATAAGCACAATATGGTCTATTTTGATAATTTTGATTTTTAGTTAGATTTTCATGTTTAGATGACAAGGTAATTAATCCCTAATGTAAAAGAGTGTAAAATTCCTTCTCAATCTTGGATATCTTTAAAAGTTCATCAACAGATTCAAGACCATCATGCATCTCTTGTAGTTGAAATTTTTGATGTGCATGCAGTTTCAACTTCTTTCTCTTTGGTTTTATAACTATTTGGTCATCACTTTCATCTTCTAATTGCAAGTCCTTTTCTTTTTTAGAAAAGGATGTGTTAGGAGTGGTAAAGTGCTTAGAAATTGTGGTTTCTTTTCTCTTATATGTGGGAAATGTATTGAAAGCTGGTTGAGGAGGAGGAAAATTGTTTCTAATGAGATGGACAAGGGTACATATGAATTCTATTCCTTCTTCATGGTTAAGCAACGTTCACATGTTCCCTATGAGAGGAATGACATTCGTGGAAATAGGCTCAATTCTCACAAAGTCTTGCAAAAATTTTAATTGTTCACTTATCTTTCATGCATTTTGAGAGACATAAGCAACCATTGTTCCAATATCATGCACATTATTTGTAGGTAAGGAAGTAATTGGAAATGAGGTATGAAGGCTATGATCCATAGAGGGTTGATTATCAACACTATTAGTGAAAGAGTTGGAAAACCTAAGATCCACAATGAATGGTGTATTGCGGGATGACATGAGTCTCGAACTACATCTCACAATAGTATTTATAATAAGACATCAAGCTGTAAAGCTCATACAAGATTCACAAATGTAGTGTAAACCCAAAATGGAAAGAGGGTGAAATTCAATGCAATTTTTAGATTCTAAACAAGGTAATTTTTTGATTGCACAATGCAAAAATCTAAAAATAATGTCTTGTAAATGCAATTTTGAAATCACACAATGCACTAAATTTATCAAATTAAGCTAAATATGATGAATTCCACTTAACAAAAAATCTGTAAATTAAAACAAAAAATTGAAGACAACAAAATGAAATGCAGAAATAGATGTTTTAGTGCCCAAAAAATCAGGAAATGACCCTGATCAGGGACTCAACCCAGATGCGAATGGGTCCTAGGTTAGGGTTTTTTAAAATGTTTGTATAGATTTCTAAGATGATTTCAGTGGTTTCTAGATTTTGATCAGAAACAACAAGTTACAGTTTGAAATTTCTATGTAATTAAGATGAAATGCAAGTGTAAAATGTGACAAAATGACAAACTAGGAGACCTAATTTGATGTGCAATTTTGTTTCAATTTTCAAATACAAGTGAATGTTGATGCAATGCTATGTAAATGATATGCAAAATGAATATTTTTTTTATATTTTTCAAATTTAAAGAATGCAAAGATGTAATCCTAAAACCCTTAAATGAGATGCAAAGTAAATGCAAGGTAGACACCCTAAATGAGACTCAATTAAATGCAATTCAATGCAAATGAATGCAAGATCTAGATCTAGGATGCAAATGGACTCCAAAATCAGAAAATTACAATGATCAAACTCAAGTTAACCACAATTAAATGAAGAAAAATAGGTGTTTTTAAAGGGGGGTTCACCAAAATGATAGTAGATAGACCTATTTTTCATTATTTCATTTAGGAAATGAGATCCAAGGAATGAGATGACTATCAACCCAAAAGGTGAGTCAAATCAAGGTATGAATCTATTGATTCCCCTTTTATGCAAGGACGGGGGTCTAGGCCAAACAACACTTTGGGGAGAAAGACTAAAAATAGAAAAACAACTCCAAATTGCAATCTATAAAATGCATCTAATAGATTATGCTCAATTCTAATGGAACCAAAAAAAAAAATGCATATATGAGCATGGGAGAGTGATGCATACCAATCACCAAAAGTGATTTTTCAAAGCATACTAAGGACTCATTCGCCCTATGGCAAATGGGTCCTGGCTAGGGCTCCTAGAAAATGGTTTTTGGGTTCTCTTCTATTATGTCTACACTCCCAGATTCCTGAATCTCATAGTCAGAAAGCTGGAAATAAACCATGTAGGTTAGTTTCCATGAAATTGCAAGAATAGTGACAACTTTGACAACTTTGCAATTTTGTTCTTCAATAGGTCTTCCACCTAAAATCTTCAAACACACATCAAGAAGGAAAAATGTTGTTTTGTTAGGTGAATGGGGATTTACCTTAGTCAAACCATGTTTTGGTAATTAAACCTTGTAATGAAATGAAATAGCATGAAAAAATGATGAACGAACAAATGTAATGTCACAACTCACCAAACCTTTGTTAGAACCTTGGAATGTAGATCTGCAACTTGCATGAAATGGCTTCAATGGATGTGGTTCTTGATCATGAAAATTGGTTTGAAACAATTCCTTTGAATGCTTGAATGGATCTTGAACACTACATCAATATATTAGCTCAAATAACATGCATGATGCAAGGAGACTTTGGTTTGATAATGGATCTTGAATGCTGCAATAATCTTCAATAAATTTTCCCTTGAATGTCTTGAAATGCTCTTCATAATGCTCACTTGAATGCTCTAGGTGCTCATGAAAACTTTCTAGGATGAAACATAGTGAAATGACCTCTTATTTATACATATGTTAACATTAATTCCTGAAATTCAAATAACACAAGCCGACATGTGAATACACATTTGACATTATTAAAATACCATAAAAAACATACTTGAAATTAGGGTCCTAGGTCTAAGTGAGGACCCATTTTCCCATGGGCAGATGGGTCCTAGGTCACTTACCTAGGACACACATTCTCTAATGTTAAGTGTTATGTTATGGCATTAATGAGTGTCAGGTTTTCCTCTTCGGAAATTGCAATTAATTAAAGGCTTGGATTTGAACTAAGGGGCCAATTAAGGCATAATTAACCTCAATTAATTAATAAATCCCTAGATAAGTGTGAAAGTGTAAAGGTACACTTTACAACACCAAAAATAAGGAACAATTAAGTCCATTTTATTTAATAGGGCCCTAAAGTTAATGTGAATATGTAAAACATATTACAACACTAAATTAAGGCATCTTTTAGCTCATTTTATTATTATTATTTCCCAAATAAAGTGTGAAAAAGGGATACTTTTTCCTACACTACAATAAGATATGTTTATCACCAATTGGTCTTCCATCTTGACCACTATGGAATCTCCTCCTTTGATGCCTAGAAGTTCTAGCTCCTCTTCCTTGGATTTCAACACTATATTGGAATCTCTCATAGGATGTCTTTGGATTGCTTCATATTATGTTGAAATCTCCTATGACATACAAGTAGTTGTATTCCATGTGTCCATCTACTACGTTGGCATGTTATTGTGTCCACTTGTTCGTCTTATGTGATGAAGGATCCCAAACATTTAGTTGAGATTTATGACTATACCCTTGAGCTAGAAATAAATCATCACAATTCACTCGACACCTTATCCACATCAGTGCAAGGATGTCAAGAATTATTAGGTCCTCCCTAATAGATCCTTTCCAATAACATCACCATGCAAGGAAATCCTCTCAAAACATATTTCTTTAGTGTGTCTACAACTTGAAACACCAAAACCAACACTATTAAAATAATGCAATAATTACAAGCATGATAGTCTCATGCAAAATTCAGCCATGTGATTACTATAGGAGTTGTAAATAGCCATACACAGACTGAGGACTATCTATTAGAAGATACCAAATATAAATTTCTCTTCCCAATAGCTTGGAACTCTTGTAAAACTACTTGTGTGAAGGTCAATGAAGTAATGGGGTGGCTATTAATAATGATGGAAACAATATTGGGACTACAAATTAGGTCCATTGATATCTTGGGAATACCTTTGTCGTGATACAAGAATACTACCTTATCATAACTCAACCTCATGTTTTGTTGGAGATCAATCATCCCATCCTACTCATGTTGTGCTACCCTAATATACATATGAATTTAACCCTAGAATCTCCTTGTGGTTCCTCTAGATACTTCAATGGAAGCACCATCTCTCCTCAACTCGTGATGGTACTCTACTCAATGGTAGCCTTGAAAAGAAACTTTCACCCACTATTGGTTCAAGGTAGACCAAGTACAACCAATGATAACTCAACTTTGAATAAGGTTGTAGTTGTTTCCAATTGAAACTCCATATAGAAGTCTTTGTATATCACATGTTCACCCAAAATGGTGACCAATAACTCAACTTGCATTGATGCTTAGAATGTGGCTGTCTCATTCTTCATGAACCCTCCAATTTGTTTGTAGCTCAAAACCCACAACACCATACCATGCTTAGTCACAAAATATTGACCATAAAATGACACCCATTTTTCTTACCTTTATCTAGCATCAAACTTCTTAGGGTGAATATCTCTATTTGATCTTCATGTGTAGTCAAGTGATAGCTTGGTGAATACAATAATTTCCCCTTAGTGTCTATGTTGGCCTCTCTTGTATCTATCATCTACAAACCATAAGTCTCTAACCCATTAACTAACTCATTGATCTTGAAGAAAATGAGTTTGAATGTTTCTTGGTCAACCTATGTGTAGCCAATGTGTATCATCATGGAGTTTCCTTCCCTCATGTGTTAGAAATTGGTGGAAGGTCGAAGAGGCTAGAAATTATGTGGCCCATTTTGGGTGAATCTCTATCATTTTGTAGATCTCCATCAAGCCTTCGATCAACCTCATGCTTGCTCTTGATCTAGCTTAACCATTATTTTTTTTGAGTATGTGGGGATGGAAAATACACAGCTGATGGTGAGAGTAGCTCCATCGAACATAGTCTCTTAAGATCCCACACCATTGCACGTAGAAATGCAACGATTTTTGAATAAAAGGGAGTCCCCCCTGCCCCAAGCTATAGGCTATAACCTCTCTCTCTCTAATATTATTAGGTTTTATGATAAACTTTTCAATCCCACTCTTCATAGGTTCCAATGAAAGTCAAATCATTATTCACATCATAACCAATATCTTGCAAATCATTATCACATGGTACAATCATTACCATACATTCAAAATCATCATTATGTGATGTAGTTATTTGCGTACCTAAAAACTGGATGGATATTTCTTGGACATCATTGGAAATTATTGACACATCTTCAACACATGATATTGACTCTTCATCAGGGATGATGTTGTGCTAATCTTGGATCTCACTACCTTCTGTCATTGAGGTGTCCTCTTTTTTTTACTCTATGACACCTTGTGATGATTTTTCTTCTTGTTGAACTATCACAACTTATTTCTTGATATTCTCTTGTGATTTTGGCTCTAGTGTATTCCTCTCGATTTTAGGTTCCACCATCCTGGGCTCTCGCTCTTTCAAAATCAGTTATTTTGGCTCCTGCTCCTTGAACATATTTTTAGAAACTTCTTAATCTTCCTTTCCTTTTTCCTTTTATCTTATGTGTAGTTATAAAGTCCCCTTTTATCTATATTTTTCCTTTCAAGATAACTCAAATAGTCATCAAAAGATATATGGTTTTTGAATTTGTTAGACAACTTTTGATATTGAGTAGAAACTTCAAGGGCTTAGAGTTCATACATGTCATATCTTTCCCATCATTCCATCCTGAAACCCTCTCTATAGGGTTGCTCCTCATACCTTCTCCTCCTACACACACTCATTTTAAACTTGTAATAATCATGAAAAGACATATCACAATGGATGGTTGGATGTAAGGAATTATGTACAACAAGATAACTCTCCATTTCATCCTCATGTCATGGGTACATAAATTGTTCTTTTCTTTTGTTGATTTTCTCTATAATGCAATTGAGGATATCTTCAAGCAAATATGTAGATCTTCCTCTTTGATTACCCATTCTACTACATTAAAAGTTAACTTTGACCCTACATGCTAGTAGGAAAGGTTCTTTGATACCACTATCATGGTCCTTTCTAGATTCTAACAAAAATAGTAGATTTATAAAAAAACTAACAATACATATGTAACAACAATTTGGTTATACTCAAATAACTTGCATGGGATTAGCATTTTGACAAATGAATTTGCATAGAATAGACTTGCATAGATGAAACAAACTCCAACAATAAATTATATTGATGATAATAAATTGTTATGATAGTCAATATAATAGCAACAAGAAAAGTTACAAATCCAAATAGCAATGCTCCTCTAAACTTCCTTAAAATTCCTTGATGCTCCAATGCACTCCGTGAGTGAGAATTTTCCCTAGGTCCACCAAAGGTTTTTCATCCTTTGATTCCAATACAACCAATAGATTTTTGTCCATTGATCACAATATCCTATGGATATCCATCTAGAAAAAATATTGAACACAAAGTGCCCAAAAATACATAACACAGCATAGCATGATGGTTACGATTGAAATGTTTCGTATCTTATATATAATCCCTCAAAAGGTTAAACTCAGTTAGCCCGGACCCAAATGGTGCCAAGGCCCAAATTTGAACTTCACACTCTACCACTTCACATCATTCCATACACTACCATTTTTCTTGCCATTCCACACACCATTGATGTTTCTTTTGTCTTTTGTGTGTCGACATTGTAAATTATCCTGTTGTCCGTGTTGGCTTGGTAGGCGTTGGGTCACACACCCAATCCCATATGTGGCTTATATTAAGAAAAAATATCAATCCTTGATCCTAGAATGATTCAGGCAACATCCCCGACCCTCAATCATCAATAATTCCTAGGCACGAGTTAGGCAACAACTCCGATCTGATGATCCTTTGCGTGAGCAATCTTTCCTTTAATTTTGAAAAAGGAACATGAAATCCTTCCCCAAACTTAAAATTTTAGTAAGAGATAGTATGTTTTCTTTCTTTCTTCAAAGTAGAGCTTTGATTCCTTATTTGTCTTGATTTTTCTTATATAAATCCCCTCTCATTCATAATAGAGGATAATTTTTGTATACACAAGCTTTAAGAAATTTCAAAGAATATTTTCCCCCATAAGATAGAAAGATTGTTAGGCTATCTTTGAAACTCTTTGCAAAATTATTTGTATCACTACTTACTAGAACTAGCTCACCTTTAAAATATTGTACGCCTAAGTAAAAATTCTAATATTGAAGCCTCATATCTAGGCTCTCGCCTCACTCTTGCCTAAGGACTATAACACTCTATTATTGCTTCTTAGTTAGTTTAGCATTTATTTTTTTAGGTAGATTAATTTTAGATTAAGTTTATTTGAAAAGCTTTATTGAAACACAAAAAAAAACATAGCATAGATTGTATTTGAAAATCCATATAGGAGTTATTATTTACATCTAGCTAATTTAAATTCACATTTCAAATTGAAAAGGCATGAAAAATGAAGTAGGTCCAAAATCTCTCTTTAATGCATTAAAACACGTTTAGTTAAGATCATTCAAAACATTAAAAAAAGTAAAACACAAAGATAAGCCCTTGATATCATGAGGCATTCAAAAAATATACAACCCTCTCCTTTTTGAAACTAACCCTTTATCATTTAGTCGATACATCCCTACTAATCCCTTGGCACACATTTCAAATAGGTATGGTTATGAAGACACCAATTTAGATGGAGGACAATATGAATTAAACGCCTACAACCTAGTTTGGACTTGAGATACTTTGCTTCAACAAAACCCAAATCAAGCTAGAACATGAAGGGTCCTTATTTAGTTGGAAATTCACCAACTAGGCTATCCCACATGACAAACTACAAGACATGACCACCCAAATCAACACCAAAACAAGCCACTTGGAAAAAGGCTTAGAAGAGGTGTCAACAACTTGAGAAGGCATTCATGTCATGACCCTTCCTTTTTTGAAATACTAAAACCTTATGATTAATGCTATGAAAAATTTGTATTAATTAATAAAAATAATTAATTCATTATAGGAAAATAAATAAAATAATAATAACAATCTAAAAATTGTTTTGTTTAGTTAAAAGAAAAAAATAAAAATAAAAATACTATAATAAAAAATTAAAACAAAATCTAAAAGATTAGTTTAAAACATATAAAATAAATCTAACATGAAATAACATTAAATAATAATTATTTTTAGTGCTTTACATGTGAACAACATTAAATAATAGTCATTTTTCTGAATTGTTAATGTTTACATAAAATTTTAAATATTAAAATGATTTCTTTTATTATTTACATGATCTCTTAAACTAATTTAAAAATCAAATAATAAAGAAAAGAAAGAGACAAAGTTGTCATCATTTTCTCATCAAAGCTTAGACAGAGACAAAGTTTGTCTGTCACTGTTATAGTCTCTATCCTTGTCTTTGGTTTCAGGCTATTACATTTTTATTAATAAAATTTGCCTTTTTGAAAACCATGTTATTATAATCAACATGGAAATGGAATTTGGCGACCTTGTTGCTCAGGCTAAACTTTTTAGTACTTCATTATTAGCCATCTTTCCTCATGTACAGTTATAATGGATTCCAACAACCACTATCAATTTTATCATGTGCAGAACACAATGATTCAATTGTGTTTGATGGTAAGCGACAAATGTACAGAACTATATTGGTAGAATAGTGAATCAAGTGGCCATAAAAGCTACAATTCTGCACAGGCAGGGAGGCATCATATTTGCTATCATGATAGGAAGGCATCAGATGTGATCTCTAGATTTTCTTTCGGATTTGAACTTGTGATTTTTTATTTTTGTGATTTTTTTAATTTTTTCTTCGGATTTGAACTTGTGACTTCTCTATTTGATAGATATTTAAGCTTGGAAGTTGTTGATAGATCGGTCGATTGGCTTGGCGAGCACCTTTCTGTTTCTCGGTGATTAGATGACTGTTCCTTTTTTCTAACTCTATGGACCATCAATCCTCTTTCATAATTGTGTTAGGCTTTAAGGAAATTGAGATCTTAACATTTGGTAATAGTATTAGATTGAATAATACAAACAATATCATGATTGATGTCATGGCCAAGTAAGGAGATTTGTTACCATATTATAGTAATGTATGAGTTCTTGTAGAATGGCATATTAGTATATTAGTCCATTACTAAAATGGCTACACTATACCATTGCTAAGGTGTATAGGGTAAAAATAAAGTATTTATTTGGGAAAACTAGAGATTAGAGTGAAGGTTAAGTATAAGTATATGTAAGCGCTTTTTTCATATGTGTCTTTGGATTATTTGTGATAAGTTGTAGTGGGGTTTATAATAATCAGGATATAATAGTTATGGTATTATAATTAAAGTTTTATTACATCATCTATCTATGAGTGGAATGATCTACATTAATCTATTTTTTACTTTATATTGCAAGAGCTAATGATAGTATAAGAGTAATAGATATATACGTTAGAGTCATACGACCAATGTAGACGTTATAAGACTTCTCTTATATAGTCATAAATTCTAAATTAAACAATGGAAAGGAATGGTATGTCCAGATTAATTGTTATCTTAAGTGATTAATAAGTATTCTTGTACTTTAGTTTGTACACTAAACTTAATGAATGATGCATATGTGTCTTATGTAAGTTATGCATGTAATTATGGGTTGATTTTATCATGCTTAAGGTATAAACTTGGAATTTTCATAATGTTTACATCTATTCTAGAGTCATTTATAATTTCTATGATAAAGTAGAGCTCCATCACTAAAGAAGAGAGGGTTGATGAAGGTCAGGGCTTGAAGCTATACTAATATGAACACATAGGTATACATGTAATTATGGGTATAATTATGTAGCTAGAGTGTTTTAATATCAAATTATAAAATATTAAGAGAAATTTGATCATAGGCATATTGTTGGAATTTTGTTAAGTAATGCATTTAATTTGTATAAGGTTTATTTAAGAGCAATGCCTAAATAGATAGAATAATACCTAAGTATATAGATGAAAGAACAAATTAAAACTTTGGTTACATTTACAATAAAGAAAAGAAAACTTAGGATACAACTAGATGGTTATTACACTTCATGTAGCCTTCCAAGGAAAACAAACTACAACATACTAAGGATTTCCTGGAAACTTCCTTGAAGAAAGAAACAATGGGGCTACTCAATCTCCACACATTGAACAAGACCCATCTCTTGATAAAGAAGTAAAAAATTTAAGGAAAAATACTCCCAAAGCCACCCTAGTCCAACAAATCAAGACTCTTGAAGTTGGACATATTGAGTAACCAATGCACACTTATATTCAAGTGAACAAAAGGCCAAGGTCTTTGAGGTGGTAACCTCATGACAAACCTTTCACAACTGGGACTATGGAAGTAAACCAATGGGATCCCAACTACCTCCCTATGCCAACTTCTATTCCTATAACACAAGTAATAAGGTTGTCATGCCTCCCTTTCCTTCATCTTGCAACATGGAAAGTTTTGATCAATTGAATGGGATGCCTTTCACGTAAAATCAAACTCATACAATTCCACCCAACTTTCAAAATATAAACACAATTCTATCTAGTTATCCAAATCTCTAGGGAAATCAACAACCCAATATTCTTTCCAAATGCAACAAGCTCCACCCATAGGGATAATGTTTGGAGGAATGCTCCCCTCTACATGAAACCCCTTTCCAAGGACATACCTAAAATATCTTAATTATCCTTTGGATCTCAATATTTGTAAAGTCATGTTTCCATCTCCTCTCTCCAAACTTCTAAAATTTAAGGGAGTAGGAAATCTCAATTTTCACATCAAAGCTTACACAATGATAGTTTGATCATTCTTTCATTAGGATGGGATGGTATCAAGAATTTTCGTGAATACTTTGGCAAGTATTGCTTTATATTGGTACTATCATCTCCTAGAGGCATCAATATATTCCTTTCAACAACTCATTGGTGATTTTTTTACTTACTTTGATATGAACAAATTAGTCAAAACATGGATTTGAGAATTGCTATGTATATTAAGCAAGAGGCCAATGAGTCAATGGCCCAATTTATCACACAAGGGAGGAAAGACCTACACTCCTTGATTAGTGCACTGGATATGGATCACATGAAATCGTGCAATCTCTTTTTATATGCTATTAATAGGGGTGGGGGATGTTTAGAGAATCCCTTATAGGTAATAAGAAGGGGCTCTTGGAATCTCTCTAAGAATAGAACAAGCCACTATCAATAAAAACTAAAGGCATACAATTCCAAGGGAAGGTTGGTGACACAAGATAATAATAATGACCCATCTATGCCTAAATTAACTTAAATAACAACAATCACAATACAATTATTAATGGAGTCACAAGTATCCTACTCCCTAAAAATAAGAATAATCTACCATCTATCCCTCCTTTCTCATGAAATGAATGGGCATGGTGGGGTGATTCATATTAATAGTAATTTTGTCACTCACCAAACTCCCCAAGTTCAAGAATATGGTGGTCACTTGATTGGTTTTTTCCACAAAGGAAAGAGTAGTTGGATTTATTCCATCAGTATAAAGTCTAGTGAAATGTGACATTCTGAGTCCACATAATCACTTTTGGGGTGAGGTGGATTTAGACTGTCATAGGCTCTACCTTGCCCATCATTGATATTTATTCAGATATTTCCTTCGGTGGGACCCATTGGTCAAATTTTATGCCTAAGTACAATGATTTTCATCCCATCGTGTATTTTTCATCTGCCAAAATTATAGAATTTCAAAAAAAAATTCTAAGTGTGTAGGTATTTTTAAGTTAATTTCTAGCCTTGGGTTCTTACCTTTCTCCTTACCTAGGTACCTTTTCCTTAAGTTCTTCATTCCTCAAATTGTCATTATCTTCTTCATGGAATTTGTAGGATTTCCTTTTTTGGAATACCTTTTTCTCAAACTTGTAAAATCCCAAAATCCTCTGTATTTCATCCTTCCTTATCACCTCACAAGTTTTTAAGATTCTCCTTATTTGTCTCCCTGTTAGTGGGAACCCTACTTCCACCACCCCACTCTTTACCTTTCTCTATTCCTCCTCCACTCTATTTTGGGAAATTTCATTACTTATCTTCTTAGCATCATATTCCTATACCCTAGTTCCTCATTATTCCTTATCCATTGTATTCAACCCTTCAGTGAAACATTGGGATGGCCTCAAGGTGTGGGACCTTGCTATTTGAGGCCAAAGCTCCAATTATAGAGTTGGTTCTCTGTTTGATGTAATCTTTAGAGAAATTTTGAAACTAATCATAATCCCACTTTTAACATTCACTAAGGGAAAGAGGATAGAAAGTAACTAAAAATAAAAATTGTGGTGATATACCAAAGGTAGGTTAAAACTTTGACCCATTTCAAAGAACATAAGATTAATAAAAAAGTTAATAATTTCATACACAATGTCTACAATTTCACAAACATTAACATAATTATTTTGCATGAAGGCAAAGAAGTTCAGTCACAACAATAATATATTGTCACTAAAACCATAACCATTCATGTATGAATTATTGAAAAACACAACATGCAGTAATTATTTTTCATGAAGGCAAAGAAGTTTAGTTACAACAATAATAGGGTCACTAAAACCACAACTATTCGTGTATCAAATATTGAAAAAAACAACATGCAACCCATAAATATGTGAATTGTTTTTGCATAAAGGTACAAGGTTGGACAACAGTATGAGGGACAAAAATTTGTCCACAAACAAAGATCAACAACCCCAAAACAACGCACAATATACAAAGACAAAATGGAGAAAGGTAAAATTCTAGTTGTTATTGCAAGATCAAGTTCATACTATCACAAGTCTTTGTTTTCTAGCAGTTTTCTTAAAATTTAGAGATCAAAGATAATGCCCTCATATAATGATCCTCACTCGGGTCAACTTTTTATGCACAAAATGATCTTAAAACAACTAATATAAATGCACAATAGTCATAAATTGTTGTAGAGATTAAGAAAATAGATAAAAACATAAAGGAACTAATGATCTTCACAAGATGATTTCATATTCTTCCCATAAAACACGGTGACAAATACATGACAGGCCAAAAATTCGTTATTTTACTATGTTACCCTAAGTTTTTGGGACAGAGAAAAGGGGACATGTTTTGGGGATGGGGATGGGAGGGAGGCCATTTTTAGGGGATGGTAGGGGACGACTATTAAGAAAATAGAGAAAACTAAATAAAATATAAAAAATTCAAATATTCATATAATAGCATTGATAAGACAATTATCATATACATCATAGAACCTTAACACATAATATTAGAGTTCAATTGATATTTTATTATTTTCATTTCATAGAGAGCAACTAACAAATGAAGTTTTAACAAAATTTAATTGCATTCACTGACAATTTGCATATATATTATATAAAAATGACGTCAAGTTGCCCAATGACTGCAAGTTTCAACTACAAAATGACAAAAATGAAAAAAATAAAAACATGCAACCATCCCTAATCGACAGCCACCAAATCCCTTTTTTTTTGTGTTTTTGAGAAAAAAAAAACAATTGGAAAGTGGCTGGGCCATAGGGAACGACTAGCTGTCCAGGAGACAATTAGGGGACATCTAGATGTCCCTTGACCGTCCCTTGACATTTCCAGATTTTTGTTGGACGTATTGAAGACGTTTTTTATTTTTGATGAATTTTGGAGATGTGCGTGGGTAATTTCCAGTGATCCCCATATCATCTAAATGTTTCCTACAGGATGCATTACTTGTTTGAGTATTGTTGGAATCCATTTCAAGCTTGGATGTGTCTCAACATATCGCCGGTATACGCTTACAAGTTATTTTGTCGCAGTTGAGATCGATTTATAATGTATCAACAAATGGGGTGCATTCAACTAGTTTAGTTAATTCATGCTTAACAGAAACTATGGTTCGTTCCAAATTGCAATTAGACATTTCAAAGGATGAATTGATTTGAACTTGTAAGCTTCTAGACTCCTCAATGACCGATCTGCTTCCTGCTCATTCAATTGCTTCAATTCACTGTGAAATGTCTCATTCTTTGTTTCAAAGATCTCTCGTGAAGATCTCCCATGTTGGGTTTCAGGCAAATTCACTGCCAGCAATTCACCATCAGCAATTCACCTTCAACAATTCATCGTCATGACATATTCATCGTGTATACAATTCACCATCAACAATTCATTGTCATGGTATATTCACTGCATATATCTTTTTTGTGTTCAACAAAATCTCTGTACTTTTTCTTTTTTGGGTGTTCTTGGCCACTTAAATATTGAAAAATGTATACGTGGTGAATATACCATGGCGATGAATTGCTGATGGTGAATTGTATATGCAATGAATACGTCGATGAATTTCTGATAGTGAATTGTTGGGGGTCAATTGCTAGTGGTAAATTACTGACGGTGAATTTTCCTAGAGGCCCCATATTGCATCCTTGTTTTCTATATGACAAATATTAATATCATGCTTTGTCTCCTGAACTTTATTCTTATGCAAATCAACTGTTTTTGTCTAGAGTTTACTTTTTTCTATGCATTCATTTCCAAATAGTATCATTTCAAGATCATCTGTATTAGCCTTCAGCTTCAACTGTAACTCATCCATCAACATCTCAAACTTGACAATATTTTGAACCTTTGAAACAAGATGCTCAACACTAATGCCTTCAATTAAATTTTCTTTTGCTATTAGACTCTTAAAGTACTTCATTTTCATGTCAGTATTGATCGAGGATTTTCTTTCTAACGCTAATAGCTTCAGAGGTTACATCCTTCATCTGTTTTCTATAGGAAATAGGTTGCCAAAAGGTTGTTTCTGACATGAACCTTGAGTTTTTGAAGATGTCATTTGCATGGCATCATCAGCCTTTAAATCATCTCTTGAATTGCTTTTGCTACTACTCCTAGCATGTTTACATCTTGCAGTTTCTTAACAATTTCCAGGCTTTGTTTCAGGCAATCCAGCACTACACTCTGCCTTCAAACGAACATCTGTTTTAGGCATCCAGTCCTCCTCTATCTGAACATTTACCAGCCTCATCAACTTGGGTTTAAGACTCATTCCTTTTTGAGTTAGGACTCCCAAATCTTGTTCGAGACTTTTGAGGATTTTTTGAATTCATTAATGAAACATGACTTTAGATCTCCAAAGACCTATAAACCTAGATATTTAGACATTTGCTTTCCCTTATAACTCTTATCTCATGTCTTTTTCTTACCTTTCTTCTCTCTTTAGTTGCCTTTAACCACAAGGGCATATGAGGATTTATCATCAATGGACCTTTTTCTAGTCTCTTTCACTTAACAATATGTTAATCACATTTTTTAGTTTAAGTGTTGTATTATTGTTACTTATTGGCATCACAAGGTTATCTCATAATAATGGTAAGAAAAAGTAACAAATTGTATTTTTCCTCTTCATCGATCTTCACTCCTATTGATGTAAGTTGGCTTACTATCATATTCAAAATATTTAAATAGTTAGTTACACAACCACCATCCCTCATTTTCAAGAAATAAAAACACGTTTATTTACTAGACTATTGGACTAATACAATGTATCTAACTTCTTCCATAATTAAGTTGATGTATGCTCTTGAGACACATTCATTAACACAAAATTTGAAAGACAACTATGTTGTACTTCAGTATTTCTTATCTAGTGTTAACTAGTCCTCATCAAACATACCTATGATTTGCATTAAAGAAGATGTTTTAGCTGATTAATCTATATCGACCAGAAGACTCTCCATCTTTAAATTCCATATTTTGAATACTTGACCAGTGAAATTATCAATTTTAGACCTTGACATGCTTGCCATAGATTTAATAGTATTATGCTTTCTTATATAATCCTTTAATTATTTGATTTGACTCCAATTTTACACTAACTTTCTAATCATTGTAGGATAACCCAACAACACATGCTTGGGTTTGTACTCCAACAAAGTAGATACTACCAAAAAACCAAGTTGTGGTTTGATACCAAATGTTGGGGATTTTCACCCTTGTTGCAAAAGATTGATAGTTTGGAATAATGAATACTCAATATTATTTGTTTAGTTTAATAATAAAGGGCGGGTGCACGAAGTTGGTCGCACTTTTGTGGCCAAATGGGAAAAAAGTGGGGAAACACATAATTCGAGTGTGTTATATGATTTAAAAGAAAAGAAAAAAAGTGAAATGTATATCATTTTCTTTTCACTATTTCTTAGCTCTGCCCACGGCCAAAAACCCTCATTTTCGTGCTCACATTCTAGGAGGAAGGAATTCTGCAAATTTCATCAAGAACAATTGGATTTTGTCTACAAATATGGCGCCACGATGACGAAGAGATGCAGGAGGTAAGTATTGTTTACTATTTGTTTTGAATTTGTTAGTTTGAAATTGATTTTGCTTGTTTTATGTTAGATTTGATTTTTTTTTTTAAATCTGTAGGAAATCCTTCAAATCCTCAACAAGAAGAGGAGGTAAATCCTCAACAACAAAACTCAACAAAAATCAGCCTCTAGCAACAAAATCAACCTCCCCACCATTCTTTCCAATTCCCCTCTCTTAACTCGAAAATTTGAGGTGAAATTGAGAACAATAGAAAACAACTTGAGGATCTTGCTCGGTAGGTTGAGTGATCCAAATGCTTCAACCAGAAAGAATGCTTCTAGCAAATTCATTGAAAACATGTTAAAAAATGTAGATGCAATCACCCAACAAATATATGGATGGCAAGATAGGAGGCAGACAGCTAGGGCATATTATGCAGACAAACTATCATATAAACAAGTAAAAGATTTAAAAATTACTAAAGGTGATTTGTGCTCTCTATTCATTGACCCTAAAACAAATCAAAATCTTACCCTCAATGCAAATAGGTTTCCTATTCATTGGTGCCACCACCAAGAGATTAAGAATCATTTTTATGAAGATGGTATATGGTCTTTGATTACCCTACCATGCAATAGT
>VDFB02021601.1:0-10342 GCA_007258455.2 Sequoia sempervirens
TCACTATTTTTGGCCTTTTTTTCAACAATCTAATCCCGACCCAGTTTTTTAATTTTGCTACTTAACAAAACCCATGTTTTCAACTTTCCAAAATCTATCAAATAACATGTAAAAAATGCAAAAATTAAATTAACAGGTTTTGTTATCACTCACATGCTGTCCGCCCGTGTGCTCACTGTATAATCCACGCACCTCGTCCGCCCGGTGCACAATCTCTGTGTCATTGTCTGTCGGCATCGTTCCTCCTCATTCGCTTTCTCTCCTCCTCTCAACTGCTACAGTGAAAATGACTAAGGTAATTTTTAAAATTACCTTTTTAACCCCTTTCTTCCTAAAAGGTATTTTTTACCTTTTATTTATCTTTTTCTTCCTCCAACTAATCCCTAACTTCCCGAGGTTTCCATTTTCAAACCGTGCGTCGGATCACCTCCATTCAAAAACCAAAATTGTTTGGTTTCTCGAGCTCTATCCAATGGTGTCCTTCTTTTCTTCCTATCGAGATGTTGTCTGGGGACCCCCTTTTTCCTCCCCTAACCGCCCTCTCGAGGGGGCATACCCTTCTACCATTCCTTCATCCCTTCGGCTTAGTCATTGGGGAATCACCATCTATCATTTCCTCCCTCATTAGCATTTTATTTTTCTTTGAAACACTATTATTCTAAGTATATTTCGAAGAGGGGCAAAATGTAGACATCTAAATTTAATCACTCCCATATGATTAAATTTATTCCCTTTTCGTCTATCATATTAATATTGCACCTTTTGTCTCATATCTATAAAATATTTAATTTAATAATTAAATGTTTTATCTTTCACCTTCTTCCTCTCTAAATTAAATAAATACACAAATTTATTTAATTTAGTCATTCTTTTACCCTTTTGATTTAAAATCAATTTAAAATTCTTCATTCTCTCTCTCCTTGTCACATCCTCCATTATCTTGCTCTAATCTGAATTAATTTAATTAATTCATGATTATGATGTGCATCCTCTTAATCAAAGATTAATGTCACATCCTCCTACATTTGCCACTTGCCTCTAATCTTCCATTAATTATTCTAATCCAATATTTGCACAACCTTAACCAAGGTCATTAGCCATATTTAACACCACTTTTTTAGTCAACCTTTGCATTTATCCCTTTTTGGCATTGACCCTCTTTCCCATGTGAATTTTTAATTCACATTTATTTATCTTAGATTCTATGTGAATTTTTAATTCACATTTAATCTTCCAAGGCTTCTAGAACCTTGGACTTGTCACATCATCCACATGTGACCAAGTCCCACCTTTTTGGAGCTCACCTTTTATCCTTTAGACTCTCCTAAGAATGTGAATTTTTAATTCACATTTATATCCCCAACCACCTCTCCTTTTCCCATGGAGATTTTTGAGGAATTCCAAAATTCCTCAAATATCCCTTTCACTCTCACTTGGGGACAAAGAATCCCTTTTTGAGGAAATCTTCTCACTCCCCAAGGTGCTTGGAATGTACTTGTCCTTCCTCCACCTCATGTACCTTTTGGCCACCTCACTTACACTTCATCTCCCCTTAGCCACTTCACCATCCACATGTCAAGATGTGAGGGCTTGTGAGTTCTCAACTCACCATAGCCCTTCATCTTGACCTTGTTGGATGAATCTTGACCGTTGAATTCTCTAGAGAATTCAAATTCTCCTATAAATACCCCCTCCTTAAAGGCATTTTCAACACTTTTCACTTTGAGCAACCTTATGCTGCCAATTTGCATTTGCTATCATTTAATCATCCACTTTAATCATTTTGCATAAGTTGATCTTGCATTTAGTCACTCAAGAAGCCATCTAAGGAGCACACAAAGTCATCTAAATCAAGGGCCAACCAAGGAGTCTTCAACAGCAAGGAAGGTATAATCATTTGCATCTCGTTTCATCTATTTTCCTTCTTGTTTTATCACTCTTTAGGCTAATCTTGAAGTGTCCTTAGTCTTTTATCATTTGCATTTTAAAGTTATTTTGCACATTAGAATAGGGTAAAATTCCAAGGTACACACAACCCATATATACATTTTGTAAAGAAAACTAAAAAACTTAGTAAACTACTAACTATTGTTGCCCCTAGAAGCTAAAGATCCACCACACTTATATCCTTAAAATTTAAATGGATGGCAAAAATGGGAAAAATTAGTTACAATATTAAAATAAAAACTAAGAAAATATTTAACTTTGCTGCCTCAACTTAGTGGGGTCATAACTCATACTTCGTTGGGTGAAAATCAAACTTATTGGATATGTTGGAAACAAGTCCAAGTAATCTAGTTTTATTTTCCTAAAGTACCTAGATAATCCAAGGGCCAAATCTACTTTGAAGGCCTCCAAAAATATAAATTACAAAGATGTAAAAAATACCCAAACATTAGATTTTTGATATTTCCTAGATGTTGGAAGATTGGTTTGTCATTGAGAAGATTGGTGGATCTATGGTAGATGATGTTACTATGGTGTTGTCATTGATGTCAACATTGATGTATAACTAATGTCTAATGAGCATGATTAAATGTAGTGATGGAAACCCATTATATAGATGGAGTTTTGTTAGTCTGGAACAAACCAAATATTTGTAGAATTTCCTAAGTCCCAAAGTATAATTTCCAATGTACAGTGAACCAGTTTTGAGGTCAGCGTTACTCCACTAAGAAGAATCTTATCATGTGGTTCTAAGGTAATTTTGGTGTATGTTGGATGAATCTAAATCTAACTTTTCACATCTTGAAGCACTTTGTAGTTGAAGTTGGGGTTGACAAAGTATCGCTCTAGATATGGAAAATTTATAGTGAAAATGTACCTTATTGGAATGCTTTTCATTCCACTGTGGATGATTATTATGGTATGTGGTTTTGAGAGAGTGTTTACAGATGTCAAAAGTGTCTTTGTTCCATATTTCAAGTGCTCTGGAGGTACGCATGTTGAAATGTGGATGAATAGTTGGTTCATTCCATTGTTGCTTCACCATTGGTGCCAACATAAAGGGTTTGAGGTCGTGTGGAATTAAAGGTTGTATATATCATAATTATGAGAGTAATTATAGGTCATGCCAACATATTTTTATTATGTATATGTTTTGGGTTGTGTGTGTTGGTGTTTTGAGCCGACAAACTATGAGGATGAACAGTACATCAATTAGGCCAAATTAATTTATGTTTGTGTTGGAAGTAGTATATATATAAGGTTAATTCCTTGTGCAAAGTGTTGTATGGTATGTTTTGTGTGATAAGATGCAAGATAATTAAGTGTGTGAGATCTAAAGCAGAGAAAAGTGTGAATAGGTTGATAAGTGGAGAAGCATGAAATGTGTTAGGTCAGTTTATAGGGCTTAATTGGAACTATCTTTAGCATATTGTAGATGCAATGTATCAACTCAAATCTCTAACAGTGAGCCACCCTCTTTTCTATCATAGCAGTGAGCCATTTATTCTACTCTAAATAGTGAGTCCATCTAGTAGTGAGCCATTCTGTAATATCTTATGACCAGTTATAATATATTATGAGCTAATCCTCACTATGGTTTTTCCCTTTTTGGGTTTTCCACGTAAAATTTGGTGTTCTTGTTTTCTTTGATGTGATGCATACTTTCTATGTTCCTTTCTATTACTGTAATTTTAATGTGATGCATTGAATGGATGTTTAAGTTGATGAAGTTAATGAATTTTTGTGAATACTAATTCACCCCCTTCTCAGTATTCTGATTGTTCAAAAATTGGTATCAGAGCCTGGTTCCTTCAATTAGCTTGATCACTAAGGTAGATCTTGGAGGTTGAACACATGGCTACAAGAAAGTATCCTATTCCTTCGAAAGAGATAATCTTCGAGGGGTTTACTAAAGAAGATTGTGAAGTTGGCATGGAAGGTGAACTCAAGTTAGCTGTTGAAGATTTGGATAAAGCATAAGTTGAGAATGGATAGCTAAAATAGGATCTTCGTGATGCAGATGAAAGTATTAAGAAGTTGAGAGAGAAACTCAAGAAAGCTATAGAAAGAGTCAAAGAAACAAATGAGTAGCTCAAACAATCAAATGAGACTATTACCAATCTGAAAGTGAAAGTTGAAGAAGGAAAAAGATTTGAAGACTGTTTGAATGTCAAATTGAAAGATAAATTTGAAGAATGTTCAAAGCTTGAACAAAAGATTGCAACTTTGATATCAGATCTAGAAAAAGCAAGGATTGAAGAAGAGCTCCACACTACTTGATGAGATGATTGTTGGATAGAAGGGTTCTAAGGACAAATAAGGATTATGGTTTGAGAAAGGAGAAAGTTCAAAGATAGATTAGACCTCAAAAAATGTTGAGAAGAAGAATGACAAGAAGATAAATGGCATGAAGGTTCAAAACCAAAAGAAAGATTTCAAAAGGCCTCCTATTAGACAAACTAATGCATAAAGGTATTTATCTTTCAATGGTTACTATTATTCCTACAATAAATCTGGACATGAGGCTATAGATTATAGAAGCAGAATGAATCAGAATGTTCAATCATTTCTCAGTCAATGTTATACATGCAATAGAGTTGATCATAGAGCTAGTGAATGTAGAAATCAGATGATAAATGGTTACAATAATGGCATTAGGTTTCAATCATTCAATGACTACTATTATATATGCAATGGATTTGGACATAAAGCTAATGAAAGAAAATCTAGAATGGCAAGAAGTGAGCTTGTTTAAAAAGGTATCACTTGTTACAAATGCAACAAACCAGGACACATAGAAAAGTTTTACAGAAGCAAGAATGTGAAACCCTCTATTTCACAAAAGAAGGATAATTTAAAATAATTTGGATCTTACTAAGATGAAGAAAGAGACGAGTAAGATATGGAAGAAGAAAGATGAGAATGAAGAAAAAAGTGAGTATGTGCCAACTCCTGGTGTAGATGTTTCCTCTGGAAACTAAATGAAGAGCTCTGGCTCAGGGGGAGTTATACCAGAAAATATTTAAACCCCTGCCAAAGATATGGTGTTGATGCCTTCAACATGTTGGTACAAGATGTGGTTTGATATGCTTGATCTATTGGTGAAATCATCAATGAAAATAACCTTGATGTAGAAATTTGCAGAGAGATCTAAGGTGCATGTGATGATACACTGAGGGCTACCATATTTTTGACCTATCTTTGAATTAATGCATTTAATGTATTTAAGGTCATCCAAAAGGTGTTTATAAGTGGATTTTCATATAAAAAAATCATTTGTGATCAAATTCTTGAAAAGTGAAGAGCATAACAAAAGCGAAGCAAAGTGTTTTCAAAGTGTCACAAGAAGCCCTAACTAATAGTGATTTCAAAGGTATTTATAGTTTCTTGTTTTTCCCTAGTTTCAAAAGTATTTCAAGATGTTTACCCCTCAAGTAGTTAAAGTTGTGGAAAGACCTTGACCCAAGTTCAAGAAACACCCTGATAAATCTAAGGTGATGGATCCAGAAGGCACATTTTCATATATTCCCTCTGTGATAATTTATATCCATGCAAAATTGGATGAGTATAATCATGTGAAGTTGGGAGAATTTTGTGTAGACAAGTTAATCGATGATAACTTTGAGTTGAATCTGAAATATGAAAGTTTAACAGAAAAGAAACTAGATGTTTGAAATAACTTTCCTATATTTTTCTATGTTGATGAATAGATTAGATATGTGTTAAGCAAAATTCATGATAGATTTATTTGGTTGGATATGCCACATTTGATCAACAAGGAATCCATTAGGGTTGTGATAGGGTTATACTCAATAGGACATGTGCAGACTCTTAAATCTATGAAGAATGAAGTAGTAATAAATTTAACTGGTGCAAAATTTGATAAACGTGCCCTAATATTTAAGGATATTAAAGACCCGACTATGAAATATGCTTCTATGATGATTGGATACAATATTTTTTTCGCAAATAGAGAAAACTCTATTTCTGCCACAACAATCAATATTGCATATGAGATGGTGAAGAAATGCATTAATGTAAACTTGTGCAAGTTTTTAAGGCAACAGTTGTTAGAAAATATATAGAAGATCGAAGAGTCTTGGTACCATTTCTGGTATGGTACCTTGATCATGTGTTTATTATTTTACTTTATCAGAGAAATTCCTGGAACAAATAACATTGTATGGTTGAAGGATATTCTAGTTGCAATTCAAATAAGAGACCATTTGAGAAGATTGGAAAATGCGGATACTTAGAAGTCTACATTGTGGGGTGTCTTTAAAAAAAAAAAAGGAAAACATGCAAGCAAGGGAAAGGATTCCCAAAATTGTTGTCGAGAAGTAGAAAAATGATATCATCTTCATGGTCAACAAAGACTATTGCATGATAGAAAGTTGTTGAACCAAGGACGATATGCATCCCTGAAATGGGATATGAGGTAGAAAAGGATGTGATTATTGGTCTAGTAGAACATATGTTGAGTATTCCTATAGATCCTAAAGAAGAAATATATGGCACATATGAAGAAAAATATAGTGCAGTACACATGGAGCACAAAAAGAAGGAAATTCAAAAGAAGGTGTAGAAGATGAAGGCTCAAGTAGTGGAAATGATGGATTTACTAAAAGGCCTTGTGGAGAAATCCAAAGGCATATCAAATCCTCTGGAAGGTGTCCCTAGTACTAGAAGATCAAGTATGAACTCTACCCCCTCTCTGGTTGCTCCTAAGTCCTCTAGGACTAAATTTTCTATTTGATCTAAGAGGAAAGAGTCAACTAGTGCCCTTGTGAAAGAACAAAATCCTCCATTAAGGAGAAGAAAATAAAAATCCTCAAGAGAAAGGTATGTTGGGTATGAGGATGATGAAGAAGAAGAAGAAGAGGAAGGACCTAAACTAGTCTGGAAGAAGAGAATGCCTCAAGCCTCTGGAGAAGAGGCAAGTGCAAAGAAAGCAAAGGTGGATATTGTGGATACTAACAACAAGAAAGAAGTAGAGAAGTAAAAGAAAGAATTCATTATTCAGAAAAGAGAAAAGAAGATCGGTGAAGGATAAAATCCCTCGAAAGGAAAAGAAAGGAGGATAAATCTCCTCTGGTGAGGAAATAGAGCCCAATAAAACTTGAAGCGTTGGTTAGCAGTATTGCAGAGTATGGGAATCTAGAAGAAACAACTACATTATATCTGATTGAAGATGATACTAACAAGACAACCATAGAAGAGGCCATTGTTAGGTACATTGTAGCATTTGATGTTGGAATGAAAGATATAGAGGATTAGTTGCTTGAATATTTAAAAGGTGTGTTATATGCAAGAAGGCAAGAAGCATTTGATGAGGATGCAAAAATGAGAACTTTTTCCTTGGAGAAGATTGGTTCTTCTCTCACTGATAAGGAAGGGCTAAATTGTCTCAAATATATAACAGAGAATTCAGGACAAAACAAATATTTTGTACCCTGATGAGTAGGGATAAAGAAGATATTGAGAGGTTGAGAAATGAGACAGTGCAAAAGATTGCAAATCTGGCTAAAGATTTGGGAATGTCTTCGGAAAGTCAAAATAAAATGCAACATGACACTTATGCCCCAGAAGTAAATGAACTTGGAAATGTACAACATGAGCATACTCTAAAACATGAGATTGAGCAGCAAGAAGAAAATGTGCAAGAATATGTGGCTATAGGTAATGTCTTTATAGTGGTGGAGAATGTAGGAGAAGAAGAGGATGATGAAATGTAGGAGGATGTACAAACAGAGAAAGATTCACCACCTCTGGACACAGAGAAAGTTGTAGAACAAAAAGAAGTTACACAAGAAAACCCAGAGAATTTAGAGGCACAAAACATTGGAGACATGCCTCCTCCAGAAGATAAGGTGAAATCAGTTGAAGAGAAGAAGATTGAGGAAGAATCTAGTAGTGTAGATAGGGAGTAGACTGACAAAAAAGATGGAGAGAATTGGTGACAAGGAAAATTCCAAGGAGAAGAAGGAAGGAGAAAGTGTAAAAATGGTTGGTGAATCCTCTAGAGCTTCTAGAGATTCCTTAAAACATTTATTAGATATGTAACTATAGTTTCAAGCGGTGGTATCTGCACAATTGCTACAGCTACCTATGCAATAAGGACAAGTGGACATGAGTAATATTTCTCCTCTATAGAAACTTCAACTTAGTGATGTATTTCATGCTTCCGTAAGGAAGGAGATATTGTCCACTCACCAAAAGAGCATAGAATTGATCGAAGAAGTAGTCAAATTGTTGCAAGAAGGTGTCCCTGGAGCTACTATTGATGAGTCTTTGCTCAGTGTGGAGAAATTGAAGTTACTAATAGATTATTTCAAAGACTATTCTATCAGTTTGGAATAGAGGCTTGAAAAGGAGATAACAAAGAAGGTCAATGATAGGAGATTGATTGAAATATATGACAAGAGTAGTATTGCACATGGAAAATTGCAAGAAATTTTGAAAAAAGTGCAGCAGTGTTTAGATAAAGCAAGGACTTTGTTTCAATTTTGTTTGAAATGGCCTAGTTCTACAAAAATCATAAAGGATGAAATGGACTCCATTGAGTTACAAATTGATTATGCCTCTAAATCATATGATCTAGAAAATGATATAGATGATACTGCAAGGATGGAAATAGAAAATTTGTATGGATAGTTTTTTTAGCTACAAGAGCAAAAGGAGAAGATAATAGTACAATATAATCAGCTTAGAGATCTGGTAAGTGCAAGGCTTATCCCCTTGAGTGGTGTATTAGCAAGTGCACAAAATTTGGCACAAAATAATCTAGTACCTAGTTCACCTAATGAAGGAGAAGACCTCCTTATACAATTTGAGAACCAGTGTTGCATGCTTGCCTTCACATAGAAGGATTGGGATGTTGTGAAGAACGGTTGGGAGGCACACCTTGCAAAATTGAAGGTGTCTTACAAAAGCATTCTACCTTCTTCTAGTCGATTATGTACATTTATGTTTTATTTATACAATTTCATATTTCTTTGTACATATGTGGATGTATTAGAGAATGTTGTAGTACATTTTTTTATCATTTTGATGGATAGCATTGCAAGGGGGAGTTATTCTCATGTATATACATGTATATTTGCAAAAAGGGAGAACAGTTGATATAGTTTGAAAATTTTGATATTGAGAACCCTTTGACCTTGATTTCAAAGGGGGAGTAGTTTGAGAAATTTTAAAGTATGTGTTGTCATCAATGACAAAGGGGGAGATTATTGGAAGATTAGTTTGTCATTGAGAAGATTGGTGGATCTATGGAAGATGATGTTACTATGGTTTTTCCATTGATGTCAACATTGTAGTGATGTCAACATTGATGTATAGCTGATGTTTACTGAGCATGATTTTGAAATGAAGGAAAATGGTTGCTTTATGGTTTAGGACATAGAACAACACATTTCACAACATTCATTCAAGGAAAACCCTAGAGATCTCAATCTAAAGTATGAAAAGGAGAAAGATATCTTGCAATAGGGTTGTCCTAGGGTTTGATTATAAACTAAAGAGGGGTTCACCACCAAGCTAGAGATTGGAAAGACTAATGAAATGCAATACTTAATGCTTAAATCTAATGTGATGCAAAATCTCACTAAATGGCATAGAAAAGCATGTAAATCATAAAAAATGCCCCTACCCCATTTTGACAGAGTGCAAGTAACATAATTACCCTCTGGTTGACCCTTCTTGTCTGCCACTACCCTATGGTTGACCCTTCCTGTCTGCCACTACCATTATGCCAGAGAGCAAGTCACAAATAGAGGGGTGGTTCATTTGCGATGGGAGGGTGGTGGGTAGTCAAGGTTGTTCGGTGGTAGGGTGGTGGGTAGGGTAGTGAGGGGAGTTCGGTGGGTGGGTGGGTAGGGATGGTTGTTTGGTGGGTTGTTAAGGTGGTAGGGTGGTGGGTTGTGATGGGAGTTCGGTGGGTGGGTAGGGATGGTTGTTTGGTGGGTAGGGATGGTTGTTTGGTGGGTTGTTAAGGGAGGGATGCTTGGCCTTCAAATAAAACGGAAGGACCACCATCCCTACCTTAACTACCGAATGTAAGGACAACCACAAAAAGGTGAGAAACTAGAAGTGTGCACCTGGGAATCTATAAAGGCCTAGAATGAGCTTTGAAATGCTAAAAATATTGGAATTAGGGCACACTAGGACTCATACACTGGTCTAAGTGTGTCAGTCCCAAACTAGGGTTTCTGGTCTAGAACAAGTTTTTGGCAGTGTAGATTCAGGATCTACAAAAATCTAAAAAATTTCCTATAGTGGGACTCATATGCCACTTCTGGTGTATCAGTCTTGTTCCACTTTTTCAAGAATTCAAAGTTTAGATCTTTGCTCCAATCTTTGCTCTTCCCTTCCAAACTAATTTTCAAATCTGAAC
>VDFB02021602.1:0-74386 GCA_007258455.2 Sequoia sempervirens
TATGTTTGCAATAGGGAGAGAGAGAGAGAGAGTTCATATTTCAGTGTGTATGTTTATTTAAGCATTAATATATAAAAAATATATAATATAAATGATAAACAGTGAATAAATTTGGAATCCAAAAAATATGTTGGTTATATGTCTCTACAAACCCTTTTTCCTAATCCAATTTTAATTAAGAAACATATCTATGAGAATATGATTGTATGAAATATTTGTAATTAATTATAACATTGTGTTATAGAAAAAATAAATAAGATTATGAACATTAATTTATGAAGAAAAAATGGAGAGTAAAAATAAAAAATAACTCTTCTATATGGAGAAATTTACCTATGATTATTAGAGGATGCATATTTTAACTCTATAATTTAAGAAATGCATGTTTTTCCTATTAAAACATCATATTAAAGTATGATTTTTTTACCAAACCATGTTTGTGTAGTACATATTGAAAATAATTGTAATGTGTTTCATTTAGTCAAGTGTTTTGAAAATCTATACAATTTCATTTCCTAATACAAAATATCATTAAATGTTTTGAAAATTATAAAATTAGATTTCTTAATACAAAATATCATCTTTGTTTATGACATATTAGCTAGAGTTAGGTAAATAAAAGAAAAACTAATTAAAACATTTTAAAATCAATAGGTATTAGAAGTAATGAATTTTAAAGAGGTAATATGAATAAAATGCACAATAGAATCTAGTTAAACTTAAATATGTTCAAATGTATTTTTATGTTAGGCTTAATTATTCTCAAATATGCACTCCACTAAACTAATAAATTTACTAGTTTAACAATACACATAATTTGACTTATTCAAGTCACAATTTATACTAATTTAATATAATTTTATTTTCATCACTTAATTACCCTCAAATATGTTTCCCATGCGCCAATAGCTTAATTTTTTAACTATGGATAATTAAGCCATAACAATATTAATTAATTGTAAAGTGATTCTTATGGCTTGATTCACCTTAGTTGTGTACTGAATCAGCCAATAAATGAACAATTCAATAAAATACACAATATGATTCACATATTCGTCCATGTGTATGTGATGTGGAGGCACTAGCTTCATTGTTGAATCTTAGGGTTCTTTGTGTGGTGCAAAGATATCTCCCATCACTAACACTATCCATTCAATTGAAAGCTCTTTGTGTGGTGTGCAAATCTCACCAATTTCATTTACCTCACTCCATGGTTAGTATAAAGGATAATCCTTATAAAAATTCATGGATTTATATGTTCTTAGTCCTATGATTGTGGTTGAATTGAATGAGACTTGGGCTTTTGAGCTCCCTTACAAATGATGTCCTCAATATTTTGCATCCTACTTAAGTCCAGTTGATAGGAATATATGTACCTACTAATGTAGTGGTCATGAGGTGTAATAATTTCCATATTATAGAGCTTATCATATATTTAGTTAACAAAGCTTTTAATGATCCCTAATAACTGATATCATCTATGACTAAAGGAATCAATCTACTAAAGTATAACAAACTTCAAAAATCATACAATCAATAGTAATTTTACACCTCATCCTTATTAAAAAGAGATAAATAATTGTCATGTAATTTTCTGACCAAAATTTACCTTTGACTATTAGATTGAGCGTGACTTAAAAATGATCATAAGAAACGGCCAATCCATTGCCCCCCACAATACTTTGATCATATTCTTTTGTCCACATTCTAAACACTCAATTTTCAATGAAGAAATCTTTGATACAATGACTTACCAAAAAAACTATGTTAAACATTGTAATTATGAAAGAAGGAATTAAAAATCAAAATGGGATAGGAAGAATCTATAGAATTATCGTTTAAGAAGTATTGGTCAAAGACAAATATGAGAATCTCTTTTAAAATGCATATTTATTGGATTGGATAAATTCATACTTGATTACAACATTGCTGACCATGACAACTATAACTGGCAGGAGACAAATTTTCATATTACAACATTGCTGACCATGACAACTATAACTGGCAGGAGACAAATTTTCATAAGAGTTAAAATTTAACCATGGCTATGATGATAAATGATGACATACAACTTATGATGTCAACTTAGAGGCCATTCCTATATTATTAATAATCGGCAAATATTATCAAGTGTAAAAAAGAATCATTCTTAAGACATTTAATTATATACCATCTAAAATGACTATCTCCATATTATTACACTAAGACAATAGACTTCTACATTTGCATATTATGCATGACAATTTAGAAGCTTGACTTGCTACCAAAAGAATCTTAAGATTTTGTGTCTCACCTCAAAACAAACACCCATTTGCTTTATAACACAACTTCCTGTTAGAAATAACTCAAAAACTAAAGCTGCACAGATCGTAAAAGATTACATCAGTAATATGTTATATTAAACATAAATATAAAAAAAATAGCAGCAACTTTAACATCGCTATTTTAATAAAACTCTTTGATCTGCCAACATTATTCGCTGTTCTTAAAGTGAAATTCTGCAAAAGAACTCGCGGCCATAAGATTAAAAATCCAGGAAAACACGTTTAAAGAATAACTGAACATGAAAAAATAAAGAAATGAATTTAGAAGAGTGGCAATTACATGACCATGGGCAATGGTGTGGAGGGCAAAAAGAAGAGAGGGAGCGGAGAAAGAGGCTCCAATTTTTCTAATTTCCCAAAAACGTCCTCCTCTTCATCTTTTACATCCTTTTTAATCTTTGTGCTCAGTGGCTGCTGAGCCTCCTTTTCAATATTCTTTCTGCGCCTCTTGTTGGACTCCACATGACCGCAGTCTGCGACATACTCAGCGTAGGCAGAGGCGTTGAGGGGAAAGTTGAGGAGAACCTTGGCCCCTCTCATTTTAAAAGCGGCACGGTCATATGCCACAGTAGCGGCCTCCGCGGTGTCGAAAGTTCCGAGCCAAAGGCGGGCCCCATGCCTGGTGGAGTCTCTAGTTTCCGCTGCGAATTTCCCCCATGATCTGCAACGCACTCCTCTGTAATGCCGCTCACACGGAGCCGAAATCTTAAGCGACGAACTAACAGTCCGTTTACTGCCGCCTTTCAATCCCTGTTCCGTATTGCCAGGCAAATGATCTCGATCAACGCACGCAATTACAGTCTCTGATAAGTTGCGGTGTAGCAGCGGGGAGTGAGCAGTGGATTTGGAATCGTCGCCGAGCAAATGTAATGCAATTTGTTCCAGAGCTGAATAATACTCTTCCATGATTATTTTCAAAGCCATTGATTTTGAATTATCTTTACCTAAGCTTTGAAATTGGATGTAATTGTAGTACCTGCTAAGTATATAGGAGGAGGAGGTAAACGGGGTTTGGTGTTGGAAGACGCGAGGTAAGAGAGAGTGAGAATATAAAAATCTGGGATTAACCGTGATGGAAGGAGCATTGGTTTGAACGCGGACCAGTTAAAGCCCACGTTCTCGGGAAAAATATGACATTGTCAACATATTTCGCGGAACATTCTTACCGAATTTCATGTCTCTTTTGAAAACATTAATTTGTCTCACCGATGATACAAAAATTTTAGAAGCGAATTTGAATTTTTTAAATATAACTTAGACACCAAAATTTTAAAATAATTTTTAATTAAATAAAATATATAATAAAAGGGAAATATTTTAATAAAATTTATAGAATAAACTATATAATAAAAGGGAAATATTTTAATTAAATTTATAGAATAAACTATATATAATAATTAAAATAATTTTATAATAAAGTAAAGATTTTTTTCTTAAAGTAAAGTAAAGAAACTTATAAGTAAATAGAAAAATAGTTATATGTTTTTTTATAATTTATCTATAATTTAATTTAATAAAACAAATTATTATTAAAAAAATTATAATAATTGATGGTTTTTAGAACTTTAGAATTAAAAATTATATGGATTATTTAGATATCTTAAATACAACTCTCTAAAATATAGAGATATGAATCTAAACACTTATATTGAACTTGTTTTTTAGGATAAGATTGATTTCTTTATAACATATTTAATATAGGTGAGATAATATCTCTTGTCTTTTAAATGACATATTTAAGAAATTCTTATATTTGATAATACATCTAAATGGTTAGGTCTGAAGGGGTAGTAGAGTTTTTCTTGGGCAATGGGTTTGCTCCCCATTGGTCTCAGGTTCGACTCCACTCTCGAGTTTAAGAGGTGGGACTTCTTGTGGGTCGCAGATCTCACCCGTTGGGGAGTAGTCTCGCCCTAGCTTGCCTCAGGTACCCAAGGTAAGGGCTGTTGGGCCGCTAGTAACAAAAAAAAAAAAAAGAACATTTAAATGGTTAGAGAAATTTATGTTAATTGGACATTTTTATTCTAAGGCATAACCCCCTTTAAAATTATGCTTGATATTTGATTCTAAACTACATAGAAACCATGTGTAGTCAAGATCAAAACCATTTATAATGTAAATAAGAGTACATTATCTTCTTTATTTATCAAGTATGAGATTGTACATCTATATCAATCTAATTCAATGGTTTTCAAGATCTCATTGCTTATTTTATATTTGTGGACTTAATAATTTATAGTTACTAGAAGCATAAGATTAAAAGCCCCACCAAGATTAAATTTCCTAATTTTTCTATGCCTCTTTTAGACTTGTGTTGATTATTTTACTAATAATGATTAGATTATTTTACTTTGATGACGTTTAGGAACACTCTCTTATGTTTAGTAGAGCTTGAAGTGAAGGAGAGTTTCCCAATCCTATAAGTTGGTCTTAAACTACCTCATTTTCAATTATAAGTTTCAATTGATTATTCTTATGTTGACATGTTCCAACCTTAAAAAATTAATCCACACACCAATGCTTTTAAATAAACAGATTAAATCATCAACATATATTAGTTTATAATAAATTACTTTTATATTTGAATGTATTCTTAAGAATGCAAATTTTATTTGAACATTCTTTATCTTTAAAATAAAATAAAATTACTCTTTAAAAAAATGATTTGAAAGATAAACATTTTATCATTTTGAATTGAAATAGTAATTTTTAATTGGATTTTCTCATTTGAATATTGATTGTAGGATGAGAAAGGGCTATATTATTTAGCTTACAACGAGCGGTTGCGAATGATAACGTTGACAACGATTGCGAGGCATGCTGGTTAGAATATATATTAAGATACATTTCATTTGAAAATAAGAGACTAAAATATTTAATATAAATATAAAATTTGTTTATCATTTGCAAATACCAAACAGTTGGTAAGCTGAGTGGAAGATCTGTCTAGAAGCAAATGAATTATGCACATGTGAAAAGAGAGGAAATTATATGGTCTGATGCATAAAATCCTACTCATTCCCATGCTCACGTAATACTTTGTACGTCATCTGTATTTCCTCGAATGGAATGTGTCAACTAACTTGAAAGATTTACTTTCCTCTTTATAGATTTATGCCCCACCGAATATGGTCGTCAATCGCGTGCGGCCGTCTCAAAAATTCTTTAAATATTTTCTTAAATGAAACCTTTCAGAAACTTTTGTTGCAATCTCTGTTTGTAAATCATCTTTACTCTTTATTTAATCCCTATGAATTCCTTTCTCTTTTGTTCTTTGTACTCGTGTAACAATATTATTTTACTCCCCATTCACACTCAACAACTATAATATTTAAACTATTATTTAGTGTGAATATCTAAATTTATTTTGTACTTATATTTAATATAATTAGCCGATAGGCTATTCTATGTGGGCAAAGGCTATCCAGCCCCTAAAACAGCATGGGGCATGGGATGCCTATGCATACTCTTCTGACAGTTTGTACACCAAAGCCGTGTGCTGTAGGCAGGTCGTATTTTACATGCAACCGTAATTCTTCCTTCCGTATTTAGTGGTGTCTGCACAGTACGCCTATTTTTATTTGCCGGATGCTATACTTTCTCCAGTTTATTCCTTTGTTTTTTTTTTCATCTTCTTTAACTTTCATTTTTAACTTGTAATGTTTTTATAAATTTTATTTTTAACATTTAGGTAATCTTTTTATATTTAATTTGATTGGCTAATAATTGAATATTTAATTAATGTTAATTTTTTTTATAATAATTATTTTTTAATAATATTTTAGATTTTATTTTGTATATTAAAAATTAAAAAAAATTAATATAGATTGTTCAAATATCTTAATCATTTTATTTATTTTAGTTAAATAGTATTTTCATTTATTTAAAAGTTATTTTATATTTCTTTAAAGAATTATTTTTATTTATTTAATTTAATTTACTTGTTTTAATTTTAGTTTTCAGATTAATGTTAAAATTAATATATCCACTTTTAGAAATAATTAATTATATTTATTTAATGTCAATTTATTTTTATTATTTTATATAATGCAATTTTAATTTTACAATATTATGTCTATTATATATTATATTTATATTAAAAATTACCCAAAATATAATGTAATATATAATTAATATAAAATATATGTTATTATATATGGTGTTGGAAGACGCGAGGTAAGAGAGAGGAAGGAGCATTGGTTTGAACGTGGACCAGTTAAAGCCCACGTTCTCGGGAAAAATATGACTTTGTCAACATATTTCGCGGAACATTCTTACCGAATTTCAGGTCTTTTTGAAAGCATTAATTGCGTCTGTCACCGATGATAACAAAAATTTTAGAAGCGAGTTTTAATTTTTTAAATATAAAGACATTCCTTTATTTTAATTAAATTTATAGAATAAAATATATAATAATTAAATAATTTTATAATAAAATAAAGATTTTTTCTTATAATAATTTTGAAGTAAAATAAAAAAAACTTATACGTAAATAGAAAAATAGTTATATTTTTATTTATTTATCTATAATTTAATTCAATAAAACAAATTATTATTAAAAAAAATATAATAATTGATGGTTTTTTTAAATATTAGAATTAAAAATTACTTTTATATATATATATATATATATCCCGATTCCTGCAGTCTAAAAATATATATATATATATATATATATATTAAATACAACTATTTTAAAGCATAGAGATATGAATCTAGACACCTATATTGAACTTGTTATCTAGGATAAGATTGATCTCTTCATAACATACCTAATATAGGTGATGATATCTCTTGTCTTTTAAATGAATATATTTAAGATATCTATTGTAGATTTATAAAAGAATTTTGTGCAATGCTTTCCATAGACTCTCTCCCTTGAGAAGTTATCATATTAATATTGTCTTTCAAAGTCCTATATTTGATAATGCATCTAAATGGTTAGAGAAATTTATGTTAATTGGAAATTTTTATTCTAAGATACAATCCCCTCTAAAATTATGCTTGATATTTGATTCTAAACTACATAGAAACCATGTGTAGTAAAGATCAAAACCATTTAGAATGTAAACAAGAGTACATTATCTTCTTTATTTATCAAACATGAGATTATACATCTATATCAATCTAAGTTTGATTTTGAAGATCTTATTGCTTATTTTATATCCATGGAGTTGATAATTTATAGTCACTAAAAGGATAAGATTAAAAGCCTCACCAAGATTAAATTTCCTAATTTTTCTATGCCTCTTTTAGACATGTGTTGATTATTTTACTAAACATAATTAGGTTATTTTACTTTGATGACCTCTAGAAACACTCTCCTATGTTTAGTAGAGCTTGAGGTGAACGAGTCCTATTAATTGATCTTAAAATACCTCATTCTCAATTATAAGTTTCAATTGATTATTCTTATGTTAACATATTCCAACTTTAGAAATTAATCTACACACTAATACTTTTAAATAAACAAATCAAATCATCAACATATATTTAATTTATGATAATTACTTTTATGTTTGAATGTATTCTTAAGAATGCACATTCTTTTATCTTGCAAAAACTAATTTACTCTTTGAAAAAATGATTTGAAAGATAAATAAAAATAGTAATTTTTAATTGGATATCTCATTTGAATTTTAATTGTAGGATGAGAAAGGTCTAAATTCTTTACCTTAGAACGAACAGTTGTGAGTCAAGATAACGTACAATTGCGAGGTATGCTGGTTGGAATATATATTAAGATACATTTCATTTGAAAAAAAAATGACTAAAATATTTAATATAAATATAAAATTTGTTTATTATTTTCAAATATCAAACAGTTGGTAAGCTGAGTGGAATATCTATCCAGAAGCAAATGAATTATGCACATGTGAAAAGAGAGGAAATTATATAGATGCATAAAATCTTACTCATTCCTATGCTGACGTCATCACTTGTACATCATCTGTATTTCCTAGAATGGAATGTGTCAATTAACTTAAAAAGATTTACTTTCCTCTTTATAGATTTATGCCCTGCCGAATATGGTCGTCAATCGCCTGCGGCCGTCTCAGAAATTCTTTAAATATTTTCTTAAATGGAACGTTGCAGAAACTATTTCTCGTATAAATTGTTTAAATATTTCCACGAACAAACCAATGTTTATCTATGAGTAAACCCTGTTTTTTTCCTACAATGACATCTAACAGACGCAGCCAATATAAAACCTTAACTAAAGATAATTGAAAAGCAGTGGCTTTGGAAAATAAAGAGTGAAGAGTATTATTTAGGTCTGCAATTGCAAGAGTAGAAAGTGAGAACGGGCCAAGACTCTGATCATCGCCTCCGTCTACGCTGAGTGGAGGTGAGGGTGTGGTCAGGGGGAAATTAGAAAAATTGGACCCTCTTTTCCCGTATTCCATCTTCCTTTTCTTTCATATCATGGGTCGGGTTTAAAGTACACACATTAAGCATTGACTATTGTGCTGTGTCATGTGGGCCCTTCTTTCTATTTTCATTTTGACAACTTTCGTTGCAATCTCTGCTTGTAAATCATCTTTACTCTTTACTTAATCCCTTTGAATTCGTCTCTTTTGTTCTGTTGTACTCCTGTAACAATATTATATTTAATACTATATCATAATGATAATAACCAGCACTTACACCCATAGGGGGTTCAAGGGATATGCCTATAGGAAAGTAAGGGTAAAATTTAAATATATTTTAATATTATATCAAATAAAGTACTAAACTTGTTGCAAATATAAGAATAACATATATGAAAATTAAATGAAATATTCAATTATAAATTCAACTATATAAGAAGGGATATTTATAAGGTCCAAATTGAACATAATAATGTATGATAGTTGTTGTGTATCCCTTTGAATTTGACCACAATGCACTCAAAATTTTTATGAAACTATTTGGTCCACATGGTATATCCCATTTTACCTCCAAATCTACAAAACATGTAAAGTTCAACTACAAGAGTCATTTTGATTTCATTAAGTAATGAAAGATATATGCAACGAATTTGTGCTCATCTATCAAAACTCAAAATCTTTGCATAATGAGCATTGATTTTACTTTTACTAATATCAAATGTGACGTAATGCCTAACTTCTCCTTAGAGATGCGCAATGATGAAGTGAAACAATGACAATGGAACTCGCACTCATCAAAGAATGATAAATTTCCTATAATTCTATTCATTTAGAGAGGAAGAAACATGAGTTTTTATAGTCAATTTTCCTCATGTAGATCCATTGAAGGATTGGCATTAAGCATTTGTTGGAAAATAATACTCCAATCTAAATGTCATAGCTATTATAAAGAGATCTTGTTTTAGGTTGTAAACAGTTCATATACGAGCTTAAGAGTATCTTAGTTGTAGGTTAATGAATTAAAATAGGGAAATTTGTTAATGTAAAAGATGAAATCTTTAGTAAGAATCTATTGTCGACTTTATGTATACACAAATCTATTTATCAATACATAAAGTATTAACGTACTTTTTGTGTGTCTCTCTTTTCTTTATATTACGCCCCTCATTACTACAAAAACATTCTACAAGAAGATAATCTATTCCCACCTTATAACTTCATTAATCTACTTGCAGGTATGTAAAATGTTGATTGGATTCAAATTAATTTTGGTATTAATGCTAATAGCTATCATATTTGTTGTGATTACTTGTTAGTTGGCAGCTTTGATGTCTTAATTGGGGGAATCTAGATTCAAGAGAGAGGATCTATGATCAACTGGTTATTTGAACAATTGAATGGAGGTGGACTATATGTAGTGTTTTCTTCAGATTAATAAATGTTTAGAGGTTCTTGTGAGTTAAACAAGTTCTCTTGTAATTGCAACCACCATATATAATTAAAATGCCACTTTTCATAGAGGTCGTCTTCAAATGATCTAAAATGTGCTTATCAGATCCCATGAGAAGAAGAAGTCTATCAACCACAATTTAAAGGAATGACTTCATATGAATTTATATTGCTTTTCTCTAATAAGAATAAATAAATAATTAAACAAAGGATTTAAGAAAAACCCAATTTCAACATGATAAGGCTATCAATCTTTTGAAAGTAGTGGCTTAAAAAAATTGCTAATGTGTAGTGTCCTAACAAAGCTTCTTTAACATCTGTAGGTTTATCAACCACACTTTAAAGGATCGACTTCATATGAATTGATATTGCTTTTCTCTAATAAGAATAATAAGAATTAAAAAATAATTAAATAGAGAATTTCAAAAAAGCTTAATTTCATGATGATAAGACTATTGATTCTTTGATCTCCTTTTTCATAGATGAGAAATCATACTTGCTTCTGGGTATGGGTAATTACACAGGAAAATATGCTTACAGTAGTATGAGGCATCCATTTGGTATCGTAGTGGGAATCGACAAAACCATTCAACTTTTATCCATTATTTGGCAAATGAAACATAGGTTTGTCCAGTAAATCATCAAAATGTGCACACACATCCCTGATCTACTCCATCGTCATTTTGCAGCCTTGTAGCAATTCATGTAGCATATTTTTGAAAACCTTCTCTAATTGGCTGCATATGAATGAAAAAAAAATGGTTATGAAAAAACAAAGTCGGGGACTTGAAAATGACACTAAAAGATTACAAACTCAAATTACGTCATTAAAGTAGTTCCAAATGGGCATTTTTAAAAATAGCAATAAAAACCAAAGAGAATGCAAACTCATAAGAAAACAAAAACATCTATAAAACAAAAAGACCGGTGTTATAAATACAGGGGTTGGTAAAGGCTGCACAAAACTTCCCAAACTGAGAAAGCTCATCAGTTTCCTGGAGGAAAATATTATCTGAATCGAGCATGACTATCCTCTCATGCTCCACGAAAAAAATCTCAAGCTCCATCTTCACACCTGCATATTAATAAAAAAATATCTTCATTTCCAACTTCTAAGATAATATTCTTTCTGCCAACCAATTAAAATTCAAGAAAATGAATTACCTTAATATTTTGCACAAATTGTGCCCTGGTGTCAACCATGCCGATGAAGAAGAATTAGTAAAATTTATAGGGAAAATATTTAGAAAACCTACCAAAGCAAAAAATTTATAACATGAGATGAACCAAAACCAATCTCTCTACAACTGCTGCTTCAGTATATTTTTCGTTTTTCTATATGAGAAAATTCAACATGTAAAATGCAAAACGCACTACCATCATTACTCTCGCGATAAATTTATTTTGAATTGTAAAGATGGCTTTTCTTATTAAGAAGGAAAAAAAGATTGAGGTTAAGATCTCATTCTAATTGATTTGGGGGAATACCCAATAAGCCCGATTTTTCCAAATAAAAAACACCCATGCTACCAATCTAGAAACCCCAACCAAAAATTAAAAAAATTATTAAAATTAAATATTGTTCTCTTCCTCTGTTGTCACCTAAATCAGAATGATGAAGTATTATTTTTTCCCTCTTATTTTTTTCTTGTTCGCCCAAAAGGAACATTACAACATGGACAAAAAAATCTGAGTTTTCCAAGAGGAATATGTAAAGTGGGACAAAAGAATATGTAGAGGGGGCACAAATTACAACAGACAGAATGACTACAGTAGAACTTTCTTTGGGAGAAAAAGATGATTCATGGAATATCCTAAAATTAGGGCTTTAGATGTTGATCACGGGATAGTGAAGAGTGAAGACAAGACAAATGAGACCATAAGGTCCTTGAGGTTAAGCACTCTGACGACTTACTGAATAGATGAAGCACCTTGTGGTCTAGTAACCCACGTGATGTGCATATTAGTCGAGTATTGTTAAAAACCAGCTAACCAAGTACCCCATTTGAGGGGGGGGCTACTACAAAGTTGAAAACTAAATAGCCAGCGCATTATTTCTTATTCGAAGTTTTTAGAAACCCAAAACCCAAATAGCCACAACAATGGTAAACAGAGTGCAGGTTGTTTAAGCTTAACCCAATAATAATATCCCATGACTCTTAAGAACAATATCTGACTACAAGGGTGGTGACGAGAAATGTGAGGCAACATCCCTATTAACCATACAAAATCTTTTACTGTTCATGTTCTAAGGCTAGTAACTCACAAGTTTTACAAGTCACATACACAAAAGCATGTTGTTTGATGTTCTCTTAAATTAAATAAATTCAATACAAACAACATGAAGAGAGATGAAGAGTAGAGACACCTGAAGGGCGTGGTGCTAGGGTAGCTTCAGAAAGCTTGTCCGAAAAACATGACTAGGCCAAATCTATCTTGTTGAGGCTGATGGAACTTGGGGATTCATCGCTACTCTCGGGAATGGGCTCATGCGCAATCTTCTTAAGTATGATATTCTTGATCTTTCTCCACATCATGTTGAGAATATACAATGCACCCTCCTCTGTAAAGCCTGCTAAAGATTTCATAGCTCCTTCGTTAATTATTCTCCCATGCTGGCCAGTTCAGCCAACAGAGATTCCTAAATATAGAAGTTGTGTAACCATGTTCTCGTTGATAGGGGAATTGGAAGAAAACGAGCCCTTTTAATGACGAACAGATCAAAAATGCACACTACTCCCAAGCTTTCTAATCTATCACTTACAAAGCTGATTCACCATGGAAAATGAAAGCGTGCTGAGAGAAAATTCACAAGCCAACGTTTGAAGCAGTTTAAGTTGATAGAAAGGATGAGAGGTTGCTTCACTGTACAGTTGTGCGTGCTTCTTCAACCGTTCGGTTGTGATTGATGAAGACCAGGGGCACTTTGTTGTACAGTTTATGGAAGCTCAAAGCTCGAGAATTTTTTTTTCAGACACGGCTCTTTGCAATAAAGATAGCAATGAATGGCGCCATCAATTAATCCAATACTACATTTACTGCAAAGATTTCTTGTCAGTTGTTTGATAGATCTTCTGAGCACTGACAACTGAAAATGGTTTATCAGTGTGAGGTAGCAGTTTACCAGTGTGTGAGACAAGTTTATCGGTTGAATGTGGACTGGCAAGTCCACAATAAATTTGATAGATCTTCTGAGCACCGACAACTGAAAATGGTTTATCAGTGTGAGGTAGCAGTTTACCAGCGTGTGAGATAGGTTTATCGGTTGAATGTGGACTGGCAAGTCCACAATAAAAGCCTATCGGCTAATTATATAATAATAATTAATAATTAATAATAAATTAATAATTAATAATTTTAATTATTATTTATTATTTATTAAAATATTATTATTATTATTAATGCTAAATGTATTACATGGTTAAATATATTCTATATTTAATAATTATCATTAATCTATGATATATTATTTAAATTACATATAATATGATAAATTAACATTTAATATTAAATATTACAACATTAAAATTTAAAATTACAATATGATACACAAACATATATGAGACAGGTTTATCGGTTGAATGTGGACTGGCAAGTCCATAATAAATTTGACAGATCTTCTAAGCACCGACAACTGAAAATGGTTTATCAGTGTGAGGCAGTAGTTTACCAGCGTGTGAGACAGGTTTATCAGTTGAATGTGGACTGTCAAGTCCACAATAAAAGCCTATTGGCTAATTATATAATAATAATTAATAATTAATAATAATTAATAATTAATAATAATTAATAATTAATAATAATTAATAATTAATAATAATTAATAATTAATAATTTTAATTATTATTTATTATTTATTAAAATATTATTATTATTATTATTATTATTATTAATGCTAAATTTATTACATGGTTAAATATATTCTATATTTAATAATTATCATTAATCTATAATATATTATTTAAATTACATATAATATGATAAATTAACATTCAATATTAAATATTACAACATTAAAATTTAAAATTACAATATGATACACAAACATAATATTAAATCTATTCATTAATTATATAATACCATATAACATTATTATCTAGTATATATTATTTATTAATGATAATTACTAAATTATTAAATATGTTTTTATAATATATGATTTTATTAAATGTTAATATTAAAATTTGGTAATTAATATTAAATATATTAATAACTAACATTTATTACAATTTTTTATGTGGTTAAATTATTAAATATGATTAAATTTTATTTAAATTGGTTATTCAAAGGAAGAAGTTAAGTAGATCTTATAGGTGCCACCTAAGTAATAAAAGTTTAATTTGTTCCTTTCACCAACTAATTTCAATACCACTAAATAATGATCATTAGCTATTATCATTATAATCAATGATCGAAATTCATATAATATTTAATGATATTTAACATTTTGATGTACAATTATAAATAGTATTTAATTATTACTAAATAATAATTTAAATGTATTAAATATTGCTTAAATAATATTCAAATATATGTAATATATCTTTGTAGTTTAAATAATCTATTATATATTATATAATTAGTAAACATATAATATATTTAATATTTAATATTTATAATAATTATTATTATTATTATTATTGAATAATAAAAAATATTATTTGAAATTATAATATATTTTTAATATTTAATATATTATATATCATTATATAAATATATTAATTAATAAAATTCTATAATATTTAAATTACATTTATTTAATATTAATGACAATATATTATTAGTTAAAAAATATTAAATAATTTTTAAATATATTACATAATATTAAACATAATTTAAATAAAATTAGTAATTAATTAATATTATTTAATAAATATTAAATCATAATTTAAATATACTAAATATAACTCCAAAATAAATTTAGATATTCACACTAAATAATACTTTAAATATTATAGTTATTAAGTGTGAATGGGTAGTAAAATAATATTGTTACATGAGTACAAGTACAATGAAACAAAACATAAAGGAATTCATAGGGATTAAGTAAAGAGTAAAGGTGATTCACAAATGAGAAGTTGTCGAGCAAATAGAAAAAAAATAGGAAGAGGGGCCCATGTGAGACAACACACACTAGTAAATGCTCAACACACTAGTAAATGCTTAGTGTGTGTTGTTTAAGTTGGGCCCATACCATCACCCATCATGATATAATTGTCACTCTTCTAAATTCATTTATTTATTTTATCATTCATTTTACTTAGAAACAATATTTATTTTTAAAGATATTAAGGGTACGGTCCCATGGAGGGGGCCTTCCTTAAAAATCTCAATGTATGCTGCTTATCTTTTTTAGGAATATTTTAAAGTTTTTGGTCCCATGGATTTAATCTTGCAATTCTGGTTAAAATTTTAAACTCCAAAATTTAAGGAAAGAACTGTAGTGCTTTAATAAAAAAATAATAAATAAATAAAAATTCTCTCATTTTTATTTTCTAATAAGAACTAAAAATTTTAGATGAGAGACAAGTAGCATAAAAAATTCCTAAGCTGTAGGGGCAATTTCTAGCCCCACACCAATTTCACCAGCTGAAATATTCATTCCTAGGGGCTCCTATTTTTTTTGGAAAAGATTCCAATTAATCTCGTAGCATGATTTTTTTTTTCCCATGGGACCTCCTGCTCCATGGAAATAGAAGCCCAAACCCCAATTTCACCAGTTGAAATATTCATTCCTAGGGGCTCCTATTTTTCTGGAAAAGATTCCAATTAATCCCGTAGCACAATTTTTTTTTCCCATGGGACCTCCTGCTCCATGGAAATAGAAGCCCAAGCCCCCCATGGAACCATGCAGTAAGAGTATCACAACAAATATTAATTATAGAAACTTAAATAAATTTATAATTATCTTTTTCATTTAACTTTTGCAAAAAAAAAAAATTTCTATTATTTTTCATGCTTAGAGTTACTTTGTTAAAGAGTTAAATATTGTATTGAAGTTATAGGAGTTTATCTATATTTTTTTTTGGAAACAAGGGTTGTATGTTCAATATTGTAAAAAGGAATTTAAGAAAAATATTGTTACTTGTAATTTTTTCTCTTCTATTAAGATTCTAATGTTTCATAGTTAATGTTTCATAGTTATTGATTTATCTCCTTGCTAATATTGTTCTTTTTAAATGCTTAAAATATTAAATATTAATTAATGATCAAGAAAAAAATTCTTAATGATTTAGTTTTTAATTTTGATTAGTTATAAATTTGTGATGTACAAATCATTAAAATTTAGTTAAAATTTAGATTGGTGAGTGCATGATAATGGCAGGCCAAATAGGGTCTTAAGTGTGTTAAAAATTGGAGAGCTTGAATTGATATTATATTCTCTACTCAAATAGATGGATAAAAAGATTCTTAAATAAGTATCATGCTTTGAGAGATGTTTCTCTTGCATAAAATATGACTTTACATGACATGAATTTACATAACAAATATTTTGGATTTGGTGTGATTAAATAATGTTTATATTTTTAATATATCCCCCCATAAACTTAGTTTATCACACAACTTAATTAGATGATGGGTGCCACCTATAAATAGGTTTATTAGCTACCCATGTATATTTAAAAATATTTAACATCAATGCTTTCTCAAAATTATAAAAACCTTATCTTTATTTTCAATAGCCTTGATTACTTTTGTCCATCATTATCCATAGTAAGATGTTCTTCATAGTTAAATCAATAAAGAAAGTGAAGAATTCCTAATGATCTCTATGATAAAAAACCTTCACATATTTAGCATTAACCTTTCTCATCAATTTCAACAATGATTTTCATGACAAAAACCTTCATAGATTTAGAAATGATCTCTACGATTAATTTCAACAATGATCTTTGCGACCAAAACCTTCAACAATCTCTATGATCAATTTCAACGGTGATCTTTGTGATCAAATCATTCACAAATTTAGCAACGATCTTTGTGATCAATGCCACAACTATTCAACAATGATCTCTACAATCAATACTATAAATTTTTAGGTTCAACAATGATCTTTGTGATTAGCATTACAACCATTCAACAATGATCTTTGCAATCAATATTTTTTAGGTTCAACAATGATCTATGGGATCAATATTACAACCATTCAACAATGATCTTTGTGATCAATGGTACTTATTCTACATATATGAGTGCTCCAACTTCAAATCTCATACCATCACATGGATAGAATTCAAGTAGCCTTTATATTAGTAAAAAAATCATAGATTAAACTATATGGTTTCTAGGATGATATTTAAACTTACATGATTGCTATTCTGTTTGACATGGGAATTTTTATTCTTTTATAAAATTTTGAACATACTTGTGACCTTTTTTCAATTAGATACACTAATCTATCCACAATCCATATGTATACTATCTTGTAAAGGTTGTTTCTTCCATTTTTTGTTCCAACACAATTTCTTATAATGATTCTTCAATCCATAGATACTACAAGAATGAAGATGCCAACACATTTCTTTTCTATGTCCATGACTATGATAATGAGAATGCCATATGCATTGTATTCCTTGAGATACTTTTTTTTTAACTTATTCACATGTAACATCTTTTTTATTTTTACTAGCATATTCAAGGCCTTCATTTTTTAGCCTCACTATTGGCTCAATGGGCTATATAATTCCTTGTCAATATTTTTCCAAACCTTTTCTTTCATATCCCATTTTTTCCATTATCTTAAATCTAACATTCTTTGGAGAACATTCATATTTTTGGTACCCTAAAAATTGGAGAGCTTGAAGTGATATTATATTCTCTAATCAAATTATTGTAATGTGTTTCAATTAGTCAAATGTTTTGAAAATATATGCAATTGCATTTCCTAATAAAAAATATCATTATGACATTGTTTATGGGATAATAGTTAGAGTTAGGTAAAAAATCTAATTACAACACTTTAAAATCAATAGGTATTAAAAACAATGAATTTTAAGACGTAATTCGAGTAAAATGAATAATAGGATCTAGTTAAATTTTAATTTGCACAAAATTAATGTATTTTCTATCTTAGGCTTAAATGTGTATTACGTGAATTAACTAATAAATTGCTTGGTTTAACAATACACATAATCTGATAAATAAAATCAACATGTAGTCTGCCTCGTTATCATTCCAATCTTGGACTGCTTGAAAGTTTTATAATACATCAGCACATCATCTTCATTCAGGATTCTCCTTCTGTTTAGCCTCATGCTCTCCACAAAATCATATAGCTCTACAACATCTGACATAATTCCTTAGCCCTTATGATTTGATGAATGATCCTACCCTGTTGCAAAGCTCCCATTTTGGCGCAGGTAGAGGGTATGCTGAAAAAGGTTGTGGAATTTGGCTTTACAGCTGCCCAACTGCATTTGGCAGATGTTGTAGCTGCAATTTCGCTGGAAGACATGTACGCAACAATGTGGGCGCATAAACAAGGCGTGTGAGTTGTTTGATAGAATTCATCGAAGGAATATGATCTCATGGAATGCAAGTATTGCAAGATATAAGCAAGATAGATTTGTTTGAAGGGTCTTAGCGCAATTTTTGCGCTCCATGAGACCACGTTTCTAGGAGGCAATCTATCAAATGGTTCTTGTGCTTTATCTGTGTTAACCATTCTGCATATACGTTTACCAAGGGTAGACCCACTAATATGTCTAAGTTGCTTCATTTCTTTTTTATTTTCTTTACTTGCTGGGTGTTCATACCTGCGCCCTCATTCTTGGCATGGCCGGATAGGATGTTGGCATAGGTTAAAAAAAAAACAAATCACTTTACACCTTCCAATTGCATCTACTTGAATGTTCTGAATCCTTAACCATAGTTTTCTCTCTTTTTCCTTCAAATAAATTCCTAATTGTGCAAGTATCTGCTCTGTTTTATTTGTGGTTGTAATTGGACTTGAGGAGATCATCTCCACCAATGTAGAAGCTCAATCCCTAGTTTATTTATATAAATAATTTTATTTTTTTCCAATTATTCTTAATCGAAATTTTTCCTACAGTGTAATGAATTGTATGTCTATTATTTTAAAAAAACCAGTATGGTTTGCATGTGAACTATGGGGATTTCCTTGGGTTGCAATTTTGCATACTAGTGAATTATAGAGTGTTGTTTGGAAGCATTCTTCTTTTTACTATTTCAGCGGTATAAAATAAGAAGCATAGGTAGACATGTGGTATTAAAAAAAAAAGAGTCTCAATCAATCTATATATATACTGGATTTATGAGAATTGAGATTTTCTCGATTTTCTCAATGAACATGTACAAAGAACTACAAAGAATTTCAAGCCGTGTTGCAATATAAGCTAGAAAGTAGAATTATTCACAATTTGATATCATTCAAGAGAGAGTTTTGTGTCTTTCTTCTTTATTAAATTGTGTGCATCAGTTTTGTTATTGTTGTGTTGATACAAGATGGCATTCACAATTACATCCAACTTAAACATATTTTTTAAATTATTCTTTGATAGGCATCCATACCCTTCTTCCATTCTCCAATCTAAGTGTAGGCATGCAAGATGATGTTCAAATTTTAATTGAAGGTTTGTAAAGCCTTTACACCAAACCCATTGTGAACATATTCAACTACCAAGGCATTTCCTTAAGCCACATTACGTCAACTATTTACTCAAACCATTCACATGCCTAGGCTTTTGCAGTTTGCATACAGGTTACCTTAAGAGTTTGAGGAGAGAGATAGAACTTAATCTAACTCTTCCAGCAACAAAATTTACCCAAGTATGCATAATTCAAAATGAAAAGTCATGCACAAGAACACGAATTGTCTAACAAGTTTTTCTTAAGAAAATTGAAGGCGGACATAAAACCCATGCATTGTTTAATAAAAGTCTCTGAGAACAATAGACAACAACACACAAGCAATTAGTTTACCTAAAATGATTATTCTCAACTGCGGGAGTAGATAAAACACAAAGAACCTCATCGTCAACCACCAACAATTGTATTATACATAAGCAATCTCTTGAGTTAGTGGTTTTGATGTGTCATAAAATAGTTTTTGTATTATAAAAATATTTTCCCTCAACATGTATTTTTCGATTATGTTACATTTGGTTACAAGGTATATCACTAACCAGCAACAAATGGACTTAATCCAATCGACCTTTTAAGTTACATGTCTTCTTTCATTGTTCAAAAAACATTATATTGTAAAACCATTTAGCATAGCATACCAATTTAAATTAAGTTCTATTTGTTCATATTCAAATCTTCTCGCATCCCATCATCTATTGACTTTTGCTATGAATAGTTAGTCTTAAGAAAAGCAATTTACATTTTCTTGCGATTTTTTTCTCTGCCCTTCAATATATTGCCGAAGTATATCTTGCTATCGGCGTAACCATTGCACCTCGTTGGGGTGCAAGCGCTAGTTATAGATTGGATAAATTCATACTTGAATGTAACTATGTTGATTGTGACTGCTTGATACGGCAGGGAACAAATCTTTTAAAGAGCTAAAATTGAACCGTTGTGATAAGAGATGACATACAACGCATGACGTCAGCTTAGAGGCCATTCACTCTCTGGTTTCCCATGGCATCTAAGTATGCACGTAAAATTACTTTATTCTCAACTAACATACTATTATTTTTACATGTGCAGAATGAATCTAGACTATTAGGAAATTGTTCCAACATTTAGATATTTGTATAAATAAAATTTAAAAATCATAGTTTATAAAGTGACATTTGGAAGGATGGCATTTTTTAAAGAATATAAATTATAAAGTAATATTATATTTTTTTAATTTGTGTATAATATATTTAGTCATAAATATTAATACAACAAATTTGTATTTATGCTTTTTAATTGAGGGTTTATTAGTGTTGTATCTTAATTTTATTAGTTGATATGGTAATTTAATGTGATGTCAGCATTAAAAAATTATGTTGTCTAGTAGTTAGAAATATGGACAATTTAAATCTTTTGTTTAACTATCATTAGCATTTGTAAATTTATGTCATCAAAATATATTTATGTCATTAGCAATTGGTATGTATTATCCAATGTTGAAAATAATTACTATAATGACACATTCAATAATAACGAATCTAAAACTACAACTCCACAATACCACACCATGAAAGTAGACTTCTACATTTTCATCTTATCTATGAAATGATTGTGAACTTACATGGTCATTTAAGGGCTTGACTTGATACCATTTTTTAAGGATTTTATGTCTCACCTCAAAACAAACACCCATTTTATTTATAGAACAACCCTATTTTAGAAATAACTCAAGAGATGAAGGTGCACAGATCATACAAGTTACACGAGTAGTGAAATTAACCTAAGTTGGATGACACAAACCTATCAAAGAATAGGTTGCATGTTGTAGTCCAATTTGCAAGAACCACTTTTTCTAATAAGTTCCTACACCTCTTTTACAACCCTATTTTAGAAATAACTCAAGAGATGAAGGTGCATAGATCATACAAGTTACACGAGTAGTGAAATTAACCTAAGTTGGATGACACAAACCTATCAAAGAATAGGTTGCATGTTGTAGTCCAATTTGCAAGAACCACTTTTTCTAATAAGTTCCTACAGCTCTTTTATTAGTACTTTATATTCTCATTTTTTTTCCTAATAAATATAAAAATCCGACATTGACCGGCGTAGTGAGAGCATTGGTTTGAACGTGACCAGCTGTCGCCCACGTTTTCTTAGGGAAAAATATGATATTGCCTACATATTTACCGGAACATTCGTAGCCAATTTCTGTCTCTTTTGAAAACATCGATAACTCACCATGTTAACAAAAAAAATTTAGAAGGGGCATTTGGTTTTAATATAGAGATATCAAAAATTTAAAATAAATTTTAATAAATAAAATATATATTAAATACAATAGTTTAATAATAAAATTGAGTAAAAGTAAATAAAAATAAAATAATTTTTAAATAAATGTAAATAAAGAAATTAAATTTTAAAAATAATTCTAAAGTAACATAAAGTAATTTGTAGTAAATTGAAAATTAGTTATATGTTTTATTTATCAATCTATAATTTAATTTAACAAAATAAATAATTAAAAATAAAGAAATTAGAATAAAAATTACATAGATTATTATAATTATCTTAAATACAACTCTCTTAAACCATATAGATTTGACTCTAAACACTTACATTGACTTTGTTATTTAAGATAAGATTGATATTTAAATGGCAATTTTAATATACATGTTATAATATCTTTAATCTTATCTATTTAAAAGACATCTATGCTAATTTTATAAAGGTTTTCTTTTATTAAAGCAAATAAAATAGCAACAATAAATTATCTAAAATTTTATTTTGATGTTAAAATTTATACATGAATATTTAAATTATTTTATTTTTATTAAATTTATGTTACATATTATAAATAGTTAATTTTTGTTGGATAAAATTGTATATTTTGTATTTGTATGTTTTTAATTTATGTTATTTACTATGAATGCTATAAATGTATTGTTTTTGTATTTAGTTTAATTTTTTGGTATATTAGATTGTCCTTAATCTCAAACCATCAAGGTTTGACATGTTATAATCATCCTTATAAAATGATATTGATATAATGGAGCACAACATTCCTCCAGTAGGTTATCCATGTGATTTTGTAGCCTAGATAAAATTATACTAATAGGATAATCATCTAGTAATAATTCTTTTTGCATTAAGAAGTCTAAGATTCTTTAAGAATCTAGGTTTTTATCTTTAGATCTTTTATTCAGGGTTTATGTTATTTCCCTACATTTTTTTGGAACCTATAACTTTCAAGTTTATCCTACAAGATTAATTTTATTTTTTTCAAACTTGTCACTAAGTACATATTTATTTTTTCTCAAACTACTATATCGAGTTTTACATACCTAAAAGGCTCCTAATTAAGACCCCTTAGTGAATTTTATTAACAAAGTACACTAGGTTAAAGCTAATATTTCCATCATGAATCCTACCTCTCTTCCCTCTTCCTTTTATATTGACCACATGTTATATTTGGTTGAGGAAGAAAAGTATTACAATCAAAATACATATATTGAAAGTGTTAGGGAATAAAATAAAACATAAGATGGTTCATAAATTTGAACTCTTGCAAATCAACTAGCTGCCATAGATTACATGATATTTGCATTTCATTTTCCAATGATATACTTTTTCTAGTATAGTTACTAAAAGTAATACACGAATACAATCAAGGCTAGATGAAAAATATTTAATGATACTTAATATCTTTATATGGCATGTAACATTTCCCTATCCCTTCTCAACCCTTTAGTTCCATCCATCATACCCATTGTTTTCATATGAGTTTTCAAACTCTATTCCAATCCTTAAAGGTGTTTTAAAGTATTTACAAACTCCTATATTTTTTCTATTATACCTCTCATTTCTATGTCACATACTCATTCTTCTTCAACCCATCATTTTGTTCAACCCTTAACACATATATATAGCTACACCTTCCATTCTTATACCTAGTTCTAGTCATACAAGCTTTATGTCTCAACCCATTTACACTCAACTCTATCTTTGTCTATAAACACCCCATTTGATATTGACACTTATTTATCTATTGATGGGGAAATGTTAAAAGATGATGGTGGAAGGTGAGTGAGCATTTGGACTCCAAATATGTTTGGTGGAACTAGATATCTAATCTCACTAGACTATATATCTAGTACTAATAGACTAATATATAGTAATGTTGAACCAAATATTTGATTATGATAGATTGGATATTTAGTCTAGATGGAATAGACCTTTGATTTGGATGCATTTTAAAATTTATATTTTCCTCCTTATTTTCATTGGTTTTAAGCTTGGAACTACAAAAATAAATTCATAATGACAACCATAATAGGCTCTACTTATGATATATACAATCAATGAACTTATATTGAAATTTAGGGATTGTACAAGTGAATGCCTACTTTCCAAAAATTAATTTTCTAAATATTTGTACATAATATTAAATTTATTTATGATTTTTCAAACAAAATGTGTCACAAACTTGAGGAGGAATATCTTCTTATTAAATTTAATAACATTTTTTTATTAAAATTTATGTATACTTAAAACCTACATTAACCCCAACTACACACCCTACTCTACAAGTCCACTTTGTAGTATATTTTAAATTAAATTAAGAGAGCTTATAGAGGAGGATGCTTATTTTTCAAATATATCCAAATATTTAAACTTTTAATTTATAATTTTTTTTGACAAAACTAATAAGATCAAGAGAAGGATTCACCCAACACTTCAATGATTGGAAGTGAAAGGAGCCAACTTCCCTATTCAATAATGGTCTCTTTAAATCTCATAGATAGTAGGGCCCTTGGCCAAAACCTTTGATGAGAACAAGAACATAAATAGGTTAGTGTTGCGAAAATAAGATGTGTAAGAGATGAGTAGGACACAATACACTATTTTTTGAATAATCTTATGGGAGTTTAAGGTAATTAAAATATAGAATAATTAATGTAGTTTCCGAATCTATTGAGGTATGTGAGTAAATATCATTCATATGTTTATATTAATTATCTACAAGCATATTAAATTTCTTTAACATTTCTTGAGGTCTAGGTTGTAATATTATTTAAATACAAACAATACATTGAATCCTACACATCTCTTACATGTCCTATTCTTATTCCTATAGTCTTTTCTATGGGATGTTTTTTTTATAGATTATCTTCTTGAGAAGTTATCATACTAACATTGTGCCTCAAATTCCTACATTTGATAATACACCTAAATAGTTAAGAAAATTTATGTTAATTGGTCATTTTTATTCTAAGACATAACCCCTCTAAATTTATTCTTGATATTTGTTTCCAAGAAACATAGAAATCATGTGTTGTCAAGGTCAAAACAATTTATAATATAATGAAGAGTGCATTTTCTTCTTTATTTACCAAACATGAGATTGTACATCTAGATATCAAACTAAGCCAATGATTTTCAGGATCTCATTGCTTGTTTTATATTCATGGACTAGATAATTTATAGTCACTACAAATAAGATTATAAACCCCATCAAGATTAAATTTTCTAGTTTCTCTCTAACCTTTTTTTGACATGTGTTGATTATTTTCTTAAACAAAATTAGGTTATTTTACTTTGATGATTTCTACAAACACTTTCCTAAATTTAGTAGAGCTTAAAGTGAAGGGGATTTTAGGAATCTTAGTAGTTGGTCTTAAATTACCCTTTATACAATCATATGTTTCAATTGATTTCTCTATATTGACATCCTCCAGCCTTAAAAATTAGTCTAAATATTAATAATTTCATATAAATAGATCAAACCATTAATATATATTAAACCTATGATCAATTTATTCCTAAAAATACATATTTTATTTGACACTAAGCACACTAAGATTGACACACTGTTTGGTATGAGTTCTCAAGTCAAATTAATATCTGAAGAGGTGGTAAAGAAACTTAATCTAGCTACAACACCTCATCCAAAGCCATATCCACTTGGATGGGTTTGCAATGATGCTCAACTACAGGTAACAAAACAATGTAAATTGAAATTTGCTATCACTACAAACTTTGTTGATGAGGTAGAGGTAGATGTTCTTCCTTTGGATATTTGTGGACTTGTGTTAGTTAGTCCTTATCTGTGTGACAAAAAAGCAATCTTTTATAGGGGGGAGAATAAGTATCATCTTTTTAAGGATGGGATAGAATGCATTGTACATGCACACAAAGTTAAGACTAATCTTGCACTAGTCAATGTTGTTCAGATGAAAAGGTTGGTCAATTCTAGTAAAACCATTTTATTAATGCTTGTGAAACCCAAAGAGGATGAAAAATTTGAAGCATTTAAGGGGTGTGATCTAGAGTGTAAAACTGAGATGGTCAAAATAGTTTCTACTTATGATGACTTATTTCAAGAGCCAAAGGGGTTGCCACCTAAGAAAGAGATACAACATGAAATATAGTTACAACAGAATGTGCCTCTTCCAAACATTGGCATGTACCGTTTATTTTTTTTGTAGAATGAAGAAATCAAAAAGAAAGTTTAGGAGTTGGTTAAAAAAGGAGTTATCCATCCTAGTACATCTCCTTGTGGTTCTCCAATTGTGTTGGTTCCAAAGAAGGATGGGTCTTGAAGAATGTGCATAGACTATTGAGCCCTGAACAAGATAACGGTAAAGAATAGGTATCCTCTTCCCCGTATTGATGATTTACTTGATCAACTAAAACATGCAGTTTATTTCACTAAGTTAGACTTGTGTAGCAGATATCATCAGATAAGAATTGTAGAAGATGACATTTGGAAAATTGCATTTAAGACAAAACAGGGACTGTTCAAGTGGTTCGTCATGCCCTTCGGGCTTTGCAATGCACCAACTACATTTATGAGAGTCATGTATGGTGTCTTTCGTCCTTTTATTGATGATTTTTTTGTAGTCTATCTAGATGATATTCTTGTATTCAGTCGAACTTGGGAAGATCATGTAATTCATGTAAAGAAAGTTTTTGATGTATTAAGAAAAGAAAAACTCTTTGTAAAGATGTCTAAATGTGAATTCGCTAAGACATCCTTAGTGTACTTAGGCTATGTCATAGGTGGTGGTCAATTGAACTTAGACCCTACGAAGGTTGAGGTTATTGTAAAATGTCCTAAGCCAAGTACAGTCACAGAAGTTAGAAGTTTCTTAGGTGTAGTCCAGTACTAGAGAAATTTCATTGCAAACTTCTCCTACATTGCATCGCCATTGCATGCATTGACCAGTACGAAGATAAATTTTCAGTGGGGAGGTCCACAATAGAAGGCCTTCAACAATTTGAAGGAAAAGTTGAGCACATAACTAGTTCTAGCTTTACTAGATTTGCACCAACCATTCGAGATCAAGACATATGCAAGTGGATTTGCCATGGGAGTGGTACTAATGAAATGAGGTAAACCAATCTGCTATCACTCTGAGACCTTTTCAAGTGTAGTAATTAACTATCCTACTTATGATAAGGAACTTTATGCATTAGTTTAGAGTGTTAAAAATGGAAACACTACTTAGTAGGGAAAGAAGCTGTAATACACACTGATCACCAGCCACTTCAATATTTGCATTCACAATCCAAATTGCAACAAAGTAGGCACTTTAGGTGGATGGGTTTTGTTCAATAGTTTCATTTGGTAATTAAGTACAAGAAAGGTGCTCATAACAAAATAACATATATTTTGTCTAGGCCTCCTGTTATGAATAATTTGATTATCCTTAAAGGTAGTTCCATGGTACATGAAATTTTTCAAGAAAAATATGCTAACGATGAAGACTTTAAGGAAATCTATTAAGCTCTAATTGCAAGAAAACATGTAGAAGAGAAGGATTACTATGTGCAAGATAAACTGTTGTATCACTTGGGAAAGTTATGCATTCCAAAAGATGAACAAGAATAGGTAATCAAAGAAGCATACACCTCATTAATTGCAGGATACTTTGGGGTAAGCAAAACATTGACTCAATTGTAGAAATATTGTTACTAGCCTTGTATGCAAGAAACTATAACTAAGTATATTAGAGGTAGTGTCATGTGTGCAACAAGTAAACCTAGTAACAGGGAATTGGGGTTGTGCACACCTCTACCTATACCATCCCGTACATGGAAAAATGTGTCAATGGACTTTGTCGAGGGGTTACCTATGTCTAGGATGGGACATGATTACTTGTTTGTAGTAGTTGATCGGTTCAACAAAATGTGTATTTTAATGCCTTGTAAAAACTAGGTCACTGTTGGACTGACAACTCAAATTATGTATTTTCAATTTGTATGGGTTCTCTTTGGGTTACCTACTTCTATTGTATCGGATCAAGATTCTCAATTCCTAGGGGAATTTTGGTCAGCTTTGTGGGGACTCATGGACACCAAACTGAAGAAGAGTACAACCTTCCACCCGTAGACCAACAGACAGATAGAGGTAGTAAATACGACAGTTGTGCATCTACTTAGAGGTTACTACAACAAACATCCCAAACTATGGGATGAGAGTCTTCATTATGTGCAACATGCTTACAACCATGCGACACACTCTTCTACAAAGAGGTATCCTTTTGAGACTTGCTTCGACTATGTGCCCAAAACACCGATGGATTTTTCTTTTGGGAAAGATGATGTTGAAGATGGATGCCATGATTCAGAGAAGGCTTTAAAGTTCATCCAGAAATTCCAAGCAATTCATCAGGCAGTGGAAGCATAGTTGGAGAAGAGTCAAGCCAAATACAAGGCTCGACATGATAAGCATCACAGTGATCACCATTTTTAGGTTGGAGATAGAGTTTAGTTACACATCAGCAAGGAAGGAATGCAAGGTGAAGGAAGGAAGCTCAAGCTAATTTGGTATGGTCCCTTTGAGATCTTGGAAAAGATTAGAACCAATGCCTTCCGCCTTAATCTTCCTCCATACATGCACATCTATTCAATTGTCAATGTTGAGAATCAGAAGTTGTACAAGCCTCCAATGATACTAGATGAAGACACTGACATTTAGGTTCCATCAGTTGATGATCTTTCACTGGAGTACATGTCATAGTTGCCAGAGAAAGTCATCCTAGACAGGAAACTAGGATTTCACAAAGAGGCACTATGGAGTACCTCAGAGTGGGATTGAAGGGAATGAATCCAAGCAAGGAAAGATGGATGGATATTGATAAAGTGAGGGAACTTTACCCTCACTTACTTTCTGAGTAACTAGCTTTCAGAGGTCCAAAAGCTCTCCAGTGGGGAGGACTAATCCAGAGGATCTTCATCAAAATTTGAAGTTTCTCATTTGTCTCCAAAATCATCATCACCTTCAGGAAGAGCACATAATCCTAATTCCAACACAACTCGAATGGAGTCAAACGAAGCTACAGAGCTCAAGTTATGCCTAGTCAAACCTTGGTCAACTCAAGGTTTAGGTCAAAGAAAAAGGGAAAAATTCAAAGTCACCAAAAGTGGTCAAAACTAGTCTTAACATGAAGATCTCATTGAGAGATTTCCAATGATGTTCGTTTCATGCAAATCAGACTCCGTTTTCCCAAGTTACGAGTAGTCAAAGGTCATACAAAGAAGGTTGACTTTTGACTGTACAGCTGTTGATGTCAACATGCTGACGTGGCATTCTGTACAATATAGATAGTGAAAGATGAATCAGGCCTTGACATGTGGCAGGTGACATGGCAGGTCATACATCCATACATCCAACATGGTAGTGACATGGCACCTCCTATGGCATACATGTGGCTTTCATATGGTGACTAGACATCTGGTGTGGCTAATGAGTCAGCAGTTAGTGGTAGTCTATGTGGCAGAAATGGCTAATGAGAAAGTGCCATGTGGCCCTCTCTGAGGGTGCCACATGGCACCCCTTCAACCTCTCCTCTAGCACAGGTCGGGTTGTTCAATGATTCACCAAAAATGGGTTGGGGGGGTTCGACCCCCTAACCTCTCTTGCAACGACTGTGGGCTTTGTTGTTGCACCCGTAGTAGTTCCTTACCCCATACATGCCACCGTTTGGTTTTGTCATTGATTCATTTAGAGTTTGTTTTAAAAGAACAACGACCGACGGTTTGAACCTGTGGCCTCTGGTCGAGTAAAAACCTAACCAACCGCTACACCACTAATTTGCTCGAGATATAATATCCAGGCTTGGTCGGTTTTGATAAAGCCTCAAAAATGAAAAATCCTTTTTTTCTAAATTTTCACCCCTATATTTGAAAATTCAAAACCTCTAATTTGTTAAAGAGGTTTAATTAAACCTCCTAAGCCTGAAAAACAAAATATTAAGGGGCTATAAAAAAAATAATAAAGATTTTTATGGGGGATATTATTGATTTTTATGTAAATAAGGGGGATTTTTCAAATATTTTACTATGTAAAGGTAGATTAGGCAATATTATGTAAATCAATTGGTTAGTAACCAATTTGATTAAATTTGAGGTATAAAAGGGGGTAGTATAGGATGGGAAGGCTAAGTGGTGATGGGAGAAGAAAATTCCTTGGAGAAATTTTGCTCGATTTCCGTGCTATTCAGGAGGTTTCTTTTGCACACTTTGAAGGAGGGCTTGTCAAATTTCTTTGTAAACCAAGGGGAGATTATGCCAATATGTTGTACTAATTTTCTGGAGAAGTAATCGGATCGGTCCACTCATTAGAGTGGGGCCCAAAGACGTAGTTGTTTTTATGACGAACTTCGTTAAATCAACTTTGTTTCCATCTCTCTCTCTCTTTCTCTCATTCTGTTTTCATCACTTTATTATTTCCATTATTTTTATTTATGTCCGTGTGCTAATTATATTAAATTAAGTTGGATTTAAAATTGTAATCATTAAGCATTCTTAAAGCAATTGTCATAGATCCGTAAAATAGATCAAACTTAATCTCACAACGTGTAGCTAAATTTCAACCATTTTCACATATCTTAAAAAAGGGATACAACTTTCCATTGGGCTAAAGATTGTTTGCAAGCATTGAAAAACCCAAAAATATCTTCCAAACTCTCTTGTATTGGTTTCACCTACACCTAGAACGCCTTTATTATTGTACATTTCCACAACACAATTATCTTAGGAGCCCTCCTAGCTGAACATGATGATCAGGGTAAAGAAAGGGCCATTTATTATCTCAGGAGGACTTTGGTGACATGCAAAATTAATTATACCCCACTTGAGAAGACAAGTTTAGATGTTATTTTTTCTTCCCAAAAACTACAACACAATATGCATGCTTAACAACAAGATCAAACTTATCACCTAAATTGATCTTCTCAAATATCTACTATCCAATACAAATCTTATAAGGAGAATGGTAAAATGGACCCTGTTTCATAGTGAGTTTGATACAAAATATGTCAATCAAAAGGTTAACAAAGGATAAGGAATTTTAGATCAAATATAAAAATCACCATTTCTTGATAAACAACCCTTACATATTGGTTTTCTAGATGAGTCCACTCTCTTGCTTGATGAGTCATCTGAATGGAAGCTTTATTTTGATGGATCCTTCTACCACAATGAAACTTCATCCATACATGTTTAAAATTTGGTTTCTTACACCAACACCATTGGGTAAGTGCATCAGAACGAGGGTCAAAAGTGGTCACTTTTTTCTTCTAAAATTAGCAAAACCTAAACTTGGATGAGTAATTTGAGATGCGTGCACTAAAAAATTGAAGATACAAAAAGGAAAAATAATTTTAGTACTTTAAATTTAGTTTCTTAACTACCAAACTTTTGAAAAAATAGTTAAGATTAAGAGGGTCAAATTTTGTGCACATATAAAAGTGGTCATGTTTCTCTTACTAAAATAATAACATAGTGTTTGATGTGTGCCCCCTATTTTTTTGTTTCTTTTAGTATATTTAAAACCATTTGATAGAAATATAGTCAAGAATGAGTACTAGAAGTTATGTATTTTTTATTGAATATAATTTTTTTTTGATTTTACAAAGTGGATGCATCCTATAGAAATGCATCATTGAGTGTGCATGCCACATGACTTCCACAAAATTTTTTAAAAATATCTTTTTGAATGTGTAAAGAATGAAACATAGAACAATCCTATATATACTATTTTTTTAAAATTTTGATAAGTGGATCAAAAGTTGTAATGAAAAATCAATCCACATACATATCTAAGAAATATAAAAACATTAGTTTAAAATAAAATAAAAATAAATAGGTTAATATAATTCTAATTTAGAAAAAAATTATATGGGTAGGAAGCAAAGAAGATGTAAAATATTAAATATTGTAATTTTGTCAAATATCATTTTAACATGAGAAAATATGATGATGTTGAAGTTAAAAATTACTATTTAAGATATAAAACACATCAAATGGGGGAAAATTAGAAGCCCAACCCTTTAGGCTCATTATCCTATTTTTCAAAAGAAAAGGACTATAATTTTATTTGAGTAAATAATGGTAGTGTGTTACAAAATATACTTATGCATTATATAATGTGAGTGCATTACATAACATGATCATGTTTTGTAAAAGGCTAAAAGGGGTGAGACAATGGCATGTGAGTGAATTACATAACATGATCATGTTTTGTAAAAGGCTAAAAGGGGTGAGACAATGGCAGAAAGAGAGGGATATATATAGATAGAAGGAAATAGAAAGAGATATGGAGAGATAGAGAGAAGACAAAATAGATATATAGAGGGAGGGAGAGAAAAAGAGAGAGGCATAGAAATATATAGAGATATAAGGATATAAAGAGATAGAGTGAGGAAGAGATAGTGAGGGAAAGAGAGAGATAAAGAGAGGGAGAGAGAAATGAATAGAGAGGGAGAGATAAATAAACAGAGAGGGAGGGAGTGAGGATAGATGGAGACCTAGAGAGAAAGAGATACAAAGAGCAATAGAGAGGAGGGATGGAGGGATATATATATCTCTGTGTGTGTGTGTGGACATGCAAAATTAGCATCATGCATTTAATTAAGTCATATTCATCCATTTATTAAATAAATCAAGTTTATTTGATTAATCCCTAAAGTCCTCCATTTAAATTAAATAAATTCATCTTTAACACTAGCATCATCTCCTTTAGCTAAATAAATCAAAATATTTATTTAACTAAGTCTAAATCATTTTACATCTCCTTTTGATTTATTTTAAACCATAAATCTAAATCAAATGGGTCAAATCACCTAACCTCCTCTTATTTAATCAAATCATGATTAAATCTAATCCTAATCCATGTCACATCCTCTAGCTTTTCCCACTTGCACCAATAAATCATTTCTTTGATTTAATAATTCCCTAATTACTTTCAACATGGCATCTTTGAGGGAATATTCTCCCAATTTTGAAATTTCCCTCCCACATGACTTGTCCATCCAACAAAGCATTTAAGAGCTCTTACATGTCTCTTACGCAAGTCAAACTTGGCATTTAACTCATCTTTCATCCCCCCTAAACATGTCACTTCATCAAATTCAAAATTCAAACTTGCACATTGATCAAAATGTGCTCAACCTCCCTCCATTGGAATGCTGACAAGTGGCACAATTCCATTGGATTATCTTTTATCCCACATTCCTTCTATCTTGCATTCTTTTATCATTCTATTCTATAAATAGAGACCCTCTCTATTGATTTACTCCTCCACAACTCCACAATCTTAGGCAACTTGATACACATTCATCTTGCACTTCATCTTGGTCATCATCTTGCATCTTTTTCATCATTTCATCCAGGAGCTTATCAAGGATTGGGAAAGGGCTTCTTTCCAGATCAAAGAAGCACCAATCCACTATGAGATAGGGGTTTGATCATGTTTTCATATGCTTGCAATTAGTGTTTTTGTTCTATTTAGTTTGCATATCTTAGCATGGTTAAGTATTTCATAGGAATCTTAGGTTTGCTTATTTTGAATTGACTAAAATAATGGTGGTCATTGTTTGAAGTATTGCAAATTTAGGGTTCACAATATATATATATATATATATATATATGTGTGTGTGTGTGTGTGTGTGTGTGTGTGTGTGTGTGTGTGTGTGTGTGTGTGTGTGTGTGTGTGTGTGTGTGTGTGTGTGTGTGTGTGTGTGTGTGTGTGTATAAAGTATGATTTATTTTTTACTAAACCATGTTTCCTAGTACATATTGAAAATTATTGTAACATGTGCTTTATTTAGTCAAGTGTTTTGAAAATGTATGTACAATTAATACAAAAAATAGTAGGTCTTTTCTTATGGGATATTAGTTAGAATTAAGGAAAATTAGAAGGAAAACCAATTACAACATTTTTAAAAATATCTCCTATACCTAGCACTACACATTCAATTGAAAGCTCTTTATATGATGCACAAATATCACTCGTTCCATTCTCCTCACCTAATAACTAGTATAAAAGGTATTCCTTATAAAAAATAATGGATTTATATGCTTAGTCTTGTGATTATGGTTAAATTGAATGAGACTTAATATTTTGAGCTCCTCTACTGATGATGTCCTTAATATTTTGCATCCTACTTAAGCCCAATTGATAGGGATATTTGTACCTACTAACACACTATGGTCACAAGTTGTAGTAATTACTAGGCTACTATCAACTTATCATACCTTCAGTTAACAAAGTATCTAATGAATCCAAATGATTGATTTCATTTATGACTAAAGGAAGCAATCTACTTAAATATCACTCTTCAACAATCATACAATCAATACTAATTTTACACAATCTCATCCCTACCAAAAAGGGTAAATTATAATTGTCCTACTTTTACTAACCAAAATCTATGTTTGACTATTAAATTGAGTGTGGTTAAGGATATAACCATAATAAACTACCAATCCCTTGCCCCTTCTAGATGATGCTCTAATGGTCTTTTTCCTTCATCCACATTCCTAAACATTCAATTTTCATTGAAGAGATATTTGAAATGTTTTGACTTTGGAAAAAATATTTTCGACAATTACATTTAATAATTATGAAAACAAAAATTAAAAATAAAATAAAATAAAAAAATCATAAAATTACCATTTAAGAAGTATTTTTATGTAATTAAAAGAAATAAAAACAAAAACAGAAACACCTCTTTATGGTCATATTTGATAATAGAGAAAATATATAATGCATTATGAAATTATCTAATGAAAATTTTAAATATATATTTAACTATATTTTCTAACGAATTAAATTAAAAATACGACATAATTTTAAAGCTGCAAAATCCATTTTTAGTGGATTGGACGATATATAAATTGATCGTAGCTATGTTGACTGTCACTTCTGGATAAAAGATGACATGCAACTTATGATGTCAGCTTAGAGGCCATTCACTCTCTCATCCACACTTGATAACGTTTCCCATGTATGCACGTAAAATTATTTTATTCTCAACTAACATATTATTCTTTCTAAATTTGTAGAATGAATCTGGATAGTTAGGAAACTGTTCCACCATTTAGATATTTTTATAATTAAAAATAAAAAATTATAGTTTATATGGTAGTTACGTTTGAAAGGAGGACCTTCTTTTAAATACTATGATGTATAAAGTAATATTATATGTTTTTAATTTGTGTAATATTATACCTTTCTCGGCCTTTTGGCTAAGATCAAGTAATATTATATGTTTTTAATTTGTGTACAATGTGTTTAGGGTTATAATACATCATAATAGATTAGTATTTTTATTAGGGGAGAGGGTCTAATAAAGGTGTATTTTAATTTTACGTCTTAGTTCATGTGATAATATATTGTGAGGTGGTACTGAAAATTATTATATTGTTAAGTAGTTAGGGATGTGGACAATTTAAATATTTTTTTAACAATCATGATGAGTTGTAAAGTCATGTCATCAATATGTTTTTTTGTTGACATAACATAATAGATCCCTCACTTATTAAATTTAAAGAATAATTTTGATTCTTTTCTTTATACGTGTAAAGTTATAATTTAAAGATTGAAATTTTATTAAAAAATAAATAAAGACTAGAATAATGCAATATTATTCAATAAAAATGTGTCACATAACTAAACATATTTCCTTTTCCTTTTTAATATTTATTTCTCTCTTTCTTTACACATTTATTTAATTTAATTTTTTTTTTTCCAATTTAACAAGTACTTTAAAATAAATAAAATTAATAAAAAACTTGTAACAACTAAATACCAAAATCTCTTGAAAAATTAAATAATAACTACCAAATAAATGAACTTAGAAGACACGTTAAGTTAGAATAACTAAATGAAAAAATAAATAAATGAATTTAGAAGAGTGGCGATTGCATGACCATGGGTGATGTTTTGAGGGGCAAAAAGAAGACACAAAAAAAATATGATATTGCCTATACTTATTTCGCGGAACATTCATAGCCAGGTTCATATCTCTTTTGAAAGCATTAATGGCATCACCAATGATGCAAAAAATATTAAGAAGGGAAATTCAATTTTAAATATAAATACATCAAAGTAAATAAAATATATTATAAGTAAAATAAAGAAATTTATATATAAATAGAAAAATAGTTATATGTATTTATTTATTTATAATTTAATTTAATAAAATTAAAAATTAAAAATTAAAAAATTTAATAATTTGTGGTTTTTAAAAAAATAGAATAAAAAATTATATAAATTATTACAGATATCTTAAATACAAATCTTTTAAAACATAGAGATATGAGTCTAGGTATCTATATTGAGCTTATTATTTAGGATAAGATTTAGCAAGATAAGCTTTAGCATGATTTATTATGTGTTATTGAGAAATGTTTAATGTCATATATTTTTAAGCAATAATTGCAATGACATAGATGTCAAATGTTTTTAAAGTTCGAATGTGGTGACATGATTTGGCATCTAGGTAGGTATATAACTAATATACTAAGGCCTTGTGGGAATTGAGATGATCAAATATGTATGTTGGTCATATGTAAATGTGTAAATGAAGCAGTTGACCTAGTATTTCTTGAGTGGGAAAGCTTGAAGATGGTGATTGGGAGTTATATGAAGACATACGTATCATGTTCCATGTGCAAGTTGCATAGAGAAAAAAGAGAATCACAAATCTTGACCTATGCCCTTGCCATTTTATTTCTTGTATATTTTTCCATATTTTTAGCTCATATAATCCACACTTTTCCTTAAGGTTGCATTCTATTTATACGCATAAATACTACTATTGCAACATGTTTCAAGGATTAACCAAGGTCAGTGGAGTTTTTTTGGATATTTGAAGTAGACCAGACCTCGTTCCTAAAAGAATGATCTTCACCAAATTGAAACATATAATTACAATAGTGTTCTTTTCTCCTATTTAGAACTACATTCCATATTTTGTAAGAAAGATGTCTTGTGTTGTTGTCAATATAAATTTCACAAAAGAAGGCTCATGCAAGTCTTATTTGTCCCTGTTTTTCTATAGATTCCACTTGTTTGCAAAGAATAAATCAAGAAGCAATAGACTAATTTTACTCCAACTTTTCTAGAGCATGGAGATGAAGTGAAGCATGACAACACATAAAATTGACAATAAATACCTTTGTAAGTGTCATATCAAAAATTGAATACCCTTGCACTTTCTTGTTATGCTTTGTACTTTCTTTGGTGTCAATTCCCTCTAGTGTGTTTTTAGGCCATATAAACCCTCTACCTTAGCCTTCTAGGCTCATGGTGCGAAAGTTTTAGCATACCATTGTTATTAAATTTTCCTAATTTGATGTTATAAGTGTCATCCTTACGTAATTTTCTAGTGTTTAAAATCTTTTAAAGTTGGAAATGTCTAGAAACTAGCATGGCACATAGGTGTCTACACAATCTGCTAGAGTCCTTCGACACTTCACCATCAAGTAACTATTTCAAGTGTTTATTTCCCCTAGCACTAGGACTTAGTCCACATGTTACCTCTCTAAGAGGAATTTTAATATTCTCTACTGACCCATTTTTTACTAATATTTTTCATTATTTCAAGCTATCTTTGATTCCTCTTTTAAATTTAATTATTCTCTTGGCACTCTTAACATTCTTGAGCTTTTCCCAACATTATGAAGTTCATGTGAAGACTCTCCAACACCCTAGTAGGATTATGAGACGTATAGTAGCATCTTGTATCAATGTTTGTGTCTCCATTGGCTTCGCCAAGCTTTGGGAGGTGACTAGCATTTCAATTTTTTTTAATTTATTCTTTAATTTTATATTAGTATTATTATAGAATCCTTATTGCGATTGGTTGGGATTAGATACTAATCTTTTGCAAAATTCTAGTTGACATTATAGTACACTCTATTTGAATTGTTGTTTCTCTTTTATCCCTAGATACATTTAAGAGAAGAATATATACTATTTTATTATATGATATATACACATCTAAAACTATTCTTAATATTTCATCCCAAGATATTCATAAATCTTGTGGTGTTAGGATCAAAACCATTATAATATAACAAAGGGCACATTTCCTTCTATATTTTACCAAATGTGAGATTTTATAGTTATAGAAAACATGTTTGATGGTTTTCAATATCTCATTGCTTGTTTTGTATCCATGGCCTCAATAATTCATAGGTGGTAACAAGTATAAGACTCAAAACACAACCAAGATTAAATTTCCTCGTTTCCCTCTACACCTTCTATGAAATTGTCAATTATCTTATTAAACATAATTAGACTATTTTATTTTAAATGAATAGTTTACATGTTTTGTTCTACTAGGATGAAAAAATATTTGTTCATTGAAAATAATGTGATATAATCTCAAAGAGTTCATATATATCTAGATAGTGAATAATCCTTACACCCATATGAGTTTTATAAAATCATTTCCAAGACTTGTTTGTGTCACTAATCTCATAGTATAAGATGAATGTAATTATCCACTAATGAATAAATCTAACATATATACAACCACTATTTACATAGTTTCAATGTTTATAAAGCTATTGTTAACTTGTAGCATGTATGGATATTTGTAAACTATTGAAAATAAAAAATAAGAATTGATACTTCTCTTTTGAGTCAAATATTGATTCACCAATCACGATAATTGCTTCTTAGCCTTCATCTTATATATTAATGTATTGAAAGTCAAAATTTTACTTATTTTAACTACCCTTCAAGTAGATAATTTTATTTGTATAAAATAAAGTTGTAAAATGAAAACCTCAACTTGAGGTAGCGAATCTGGTTGTGGATGCTCAAACACTAGACTCATTAGCCTCTCCTCATAAAAAATTACTAATTTTATGTCTCTACTAGTCCCCAAGATTATAAAAATATATAGATGACTCATTTATTGAATTCACCCTTTTTGAATAGTTATCCACATACACAACTCTATATTTTTAAGTTTTATTATATATTTTAATAGAATTATTGCAAAATATAAATTAGAATGCACAAATAACGATAATTTCAATAGTTCCTAGAAATTAATTTTATATAAATGATATTAAGTTATTTTAATATTATATTTTTTCATAATTAAAATTTTATATAAATGATATTAAGTATTTATTAGTAGGAAAATACCATTTAATTTTCATTAATATCCAAAACTTTTAAAAAAGGAAAAAAATAATATACCTATCTAAATAAAAATTAAATAGTTCTAGATTTATCTAAATATATAGAACATAGATCAGAGTCCAGTGGGAAAAATGTAGAAGAACTACCACGAGGAGAGGATGGAAAACTCCATTTCACTAGTGAAGGTATCAGCTTAAAGTCCATTCACTCCCTCATCTACGCTTGATACATTTCCCATGGCGTCTAAGTATGCATATAAAATTATTTTATTCTCAATTAACATATCATTCTTTTTACACGTGTAGGATGAATCTAAACCATTAGGACATTATTTCAACATTTAGATATTTGTATAATAAAAAATAAAAAAATATATTTTATATGATAGTGATGTTTGGATGGATTGTGCTTTTAAAAGAATATGATATATTATATATTTTTAATTTGTATATAATATACTTAGATCATAATATATTGGTATTTAAGTTTTTTATTAAGGGAAATGGTTTAATAGTGATGTATTTTAATTTTACTAGTTTATATTGCATATTGATATTCAAAAATCTATGGTTGAGTAGTTAGGGATATGGACAATTTAAATATTTTGTTTAACTATCATTATGACTTATAAACTTATGTCGTCAAAATATTTTTCTATCAAGATATTATAATTGACCCCAAAAAAAGGTTTGACCAATAGTAATATATTAGATTTTAAATGTATGCACCCAATTTTTGGTCCCTATCCCCTATTTATATGAATATGATAGACAAATAAAGAATAAACATATAATTTCTTAATTTATATAATTTTATTTTATGTTATTTTGAACATATATATTGTAAATATATTATTGTAGTGTTTAATTGATTTATTTGTAGTATAAAATGATTATTAATTTAAAAAATTTATATCAAGTGTTATTAAAGATTTCTTTCATCTAAATCAATCTTTATTTCTAACTTTTTTCTAAGTTTATGGATTAGGTTGTATGATATGACCTAGTTTACCTCATTCGAAATCCAATTCTTGCTCCTAACCAACCTTTCTAAAAATTAGTCATTATTTTGTTAGCTTATAACCTCAAAACTTCAAATTGAGTGAGGACATGTCTTAAACATTCCTGCGCTATTAGCAATTGGCAGGTATTATCAAGTGTCAAAAGGAATCATTCTAAAGACATCGAACTATGTAGCATCTAAAGTTGCATCTCCACATTACTATAGTAGGACAATAGACTTTTACTTTTTCATCTTATGCATGATATGATTGTGAACTTGTAAAATCATTCAGAGGCTTGATTTGCTGCCAACAGAATTCTAAGAATTTTGTGTCTTGCCTCAAAACAAACACCCATTTTCTTTATAGCTTACCCCATTTTAGAAATAATTCAAGAGATGAAGGTGCATAGATCGTAGAGGGTCACATAAGTAGTGAAATTGACCTAAGTTGGATGACACAAATCTATTGAAGATTAGATTGCATGAAACACTATATTTATTCAATATCCTAATTCTTTAATTTAAAGTTGATTTGTTTATTCATTTTTCGATTATTTGATTGGATCTAAAGCACTTATTACATATAAAAGATAATTTGGATTTTTATTTTATAAATGTAAATTTGTTATAATATAAAGATTGAAAATTTAATCATGAATAAAAAATATGGAAAAGAATTATACAATATTGCTTAATAGAAATGCATCACATAACTACAAATATTTCCTTTTCCATTTTTACATATTTATTTTCATTTTTTTAAAATATAGAAGTAAAAAAACTTAAAACAATTAACTACCTAAAAATCTCCTGAAAATTAAAATAATAATAACTAATAAATAAATTAACTAAAAAAGCCGTATTTATTTATTCTTATGTTAGATTAAGCATAAATATAAAAAAATACCAGCAGTTTTAGCATTGATATTTTAATAAAACTCTTTTTAGTGCCAGCATTATCCGCTGTTCATAAACAAAAAAAATTGCAGAAGAATTCGCGGCCATAAAATTAAAAATCCAGCAAAACATGTTTAAAGAATAGTTGATTGAATGAATAAATAAATGTATTTCGGAGACTGGTGATTACATGACCATTGGCGATGGTGTGAGGGGAAAAAGAAAGGCGGGGAGTGGAGAAAGAGGCTCCAACTTTCCTAATATCCCCAAAACGTCCTCTTCTTCATCGCTTACATCACTTTTAATCTTTGTGCGAGGTGGATGCTGATCTTCCTTTTCAATGGTTTTTCTGCGCCTCTTGTTGGACTCCACATGACCACACTCTGAGACGGACTCAGAGTAGGCGGAGGCATTGAGGGGAAAGTTGAGCACAGCCTTGGCGCCTCTCATTTTGAAAGCGGCACGGTCATATGCCACAGCAGCGGCCTCCGCTGTGTCGAAAGTTCCGAGCCAAATGCGGGCCCCACGTCTGGCGGAGTCCCTAATCTCAGCTGCGAATTTCCCCCACGGTCTGCGTCGCACTCCTCTGAAATGCGGCTCACACGGAAACGACGAACTATCACTCCGTCTATTACTGCATTTCAATCCCTGTTCCGAATTGTGAGGCAAATGATGTCCGTCAATGCACACAATTGAAATCTCTGTAGAGTCGTGATCTACCACAGCAGAGTGGGCAGTAAATATGGAATCGTCGCCGAGTAAATGTGCTGCAATCTGTTGCAGAGCTGAAAAGTATTCCTCACTCATCATTTTCAGAGCCAATGATTTTGAATTATCTTTAAGTGTAGTGAGGATTTGATATTGAGTAGTAGTTCTGCCAGATAGATTGTTGTAGCTGCTTATATAGGAGAAGGGGATGAACAGGGTTTGCTAGTGGAAGATGCGAGGTAAGAGAGAATGGGAATATAAAAATCCGACATTGACCGGGTGGAAAGAACGTTGATTTGAACGTGGACCTGCTGACGCCCAGGTTCGATGGGAAAAAATAAATGATATTGCCAACATATTTCGCAGAACCTTCGCAGCCAATTTCATATGTCTCTTTCGAAAACATTAAAGGCGTCCCCAATGACAAACGCAAATTCGTTAGAAGGGAAATTTATTCTTTAAGTATAAAACATCAAAATAATCTTAAAGTAAAATATGGAAACTTATAATTAAATAGAAAAATAGTCATATGTTTTTAAATTTACTTATAATTTAATTAAACAAAACAGATTATTAAAAATAAAAAAATTATAATAAAGGATGGTTTTTAAAATTTAGAATAAAAAATACATTACATTATTATAGATATTTTAAATACAATTTTGTTAAAGCATAGAGATGAGTCTAGACATTTAGATTGAAATTGTTATTTACAATAAGATTGATTCCTTAATAATATATTTAATATAGATGAGATAATATCTCTTGTCTTTTAAATGCATGTATTTAAGATATCTTTACTAGTTTTATAAAAGACTTTTGTGGACTGTTTTATAGAGACTCTCTTTCTTCAGAAGTTATCATATTGATATTGTATTTTTAATTTCTATATTTGATAATACATCTAAATGGTTAGCCAAATTTAGATTAATTGAACATTTTTATTTTAAGACATGGCCCCCTCTAAAATTATGCTTGATATTTGATTCTAAACTACATCAAAACCATGTCGAGTCAAGATCAAAACCATTTAAAATGTAACTATGAGTACATTGTCTTCTTTATTTACCAAACATGAGATTGTACATCTATATCAATCTAAGTCAATGATTTTGAAGATCTGATTGCTTATTTATATTCATGGGCTTAATAATTTATAGTCATTAAAAATATAAGATTAATAAACCCACCAAGAATAAATTTACTAGTTTTTTTATGTCCCTTTTAAACATGTATTGACAATTTTACTAAACACAATTAAGTTATTTTACTTTGATGACCTCTACGAAGAGCTTCAAGTGAAGGGGAGTTTCCCAATCTTATTAGTTGGTCTTAAACTACCTCATTCTCAATCATAAGTTTCAATTGATTATTCTTATATTAACATCTTCCAACCTTAAAAATTAGTCTATAAATTAAAACTTTTAGATAAACACATCAAATCATCATCATATATTTAATCTATGATAAATTACTTTTAAATTCATGTATTCTTAAGAATGCCCATTTATTTGAACTATCTTTATCCTTCCAAAAAGATGATTTACTTTAAAAAGATTGATTTGAAAGATAAATATTTTACCATAGATGATTTACTTTAAAAAGATTGATTTGAAAGATAAATATTTTACCATTTTGAATTGAAATAGCAAATTTTAACTTGGAAATCTCATTTGAATTTTAATTGTAGGATGGGAAAGAACCAAGATACATTTCATTTTAAACAAATTGACTAACATATAAATATAAAATTTGTTTATTATTTGCAAATATCAAACTGTTGGTAAGCTGAGTTGGAAGATCTGTGTAGAAGCCCAAATTAAGTATGCACATGCGAAAAGAGCAATATATAAATTATTTGGAAATTATATCCAGATGCATAAAATCTTACTCACTCCTATGCTCACGCCATCACTTGTACTGTTGTACGTCATCTGTATTTCCTAGAATGGAATGTGTCAACTAACTTGAAAGATTTACTTTCCTCTTTATAGATTTATGCCCCACGGTCGCTCCACAGATTGCATTGGTAGAATCCAGCAATTGCAAGAGCATAGAATGAGAGTGTCAGGGTGTGGTCACGGGGAATCCAACAAGAAGCGCAGAATGAATATTGAAAAGGAGGCCCAGCGGGCACCTCGCACAAAATTTAAAAGGGGTAGAGACGATGAAGAGGAGGATGTTTTTGGGGAATTATAAAAATTGGACCCTCTTTCTCCGCTCCCCCTTCTGTCCCTTTCCCTTCACACCATCATCCATCATCATATAATTGATTAATCAATGCAAACAAATAGGCATTGCCGCACACCAGACACAAACAAATAGTTCAAAGCCAAAATCTGTTTAAATAGTCATTTTTAATGGCTTGGACGGGAGATAAATTCATACTTGATCCGTGGCTGTGATAAGAGATGACATACAACCTATGACGTCAGATAAGAGGCCATTCACTCCCTCATCTGCACTTGATACGTTTCCCATGACATCTAAGTATGTACGTAAAATTATTTTATTCTGAAGTAGCATGTTAGTCTTTTTACGTGTGCACATTGAATCTGGACTGTTAGGAAATTGTTCCAACGTTTAGATACGTTTAGATATTTGTATAATTACAGATAAAAAAAATTATAGTTTATATGGTAGTGACGTTTGGAAGGATGACACTTTTTAAAGAATATGATGTATAAAGTGATGTTAGGGGAGAGGGGAGCGTCTAATAGTGTGCAGTTAATTGTGATTATAATACTTAGTCTTATCAAATATTTATACTATATATTGTAAATAAATAGTCCATATGTAAATAAAAAAATAGCTAAATGTTGATCGAAATGGACCCATACTACTTGAACATATGAGAACCTCTTAATGCTCTATAAAAACATAAATACATTCATGAAGAATTGAAATAAGTGTTTTTTTGTCTCAAATAAAATATCATAACTCTCCACTATAAGCGTGTCATTTATAAAATAAAATGCTCATTTAATAAAATAAGACACTCATTTAAAAAAGTATTGTTATTACAGTGAAAAAATATTGTTCTTATGTGAACAACTATTGGGGTAGCAATGTACAAGCATTCAAGTATTTCATGTTAATAGTTTGTCCTATCACAAATATAAAAGGTGGGCACTGTCTATGCAAGTGACAATTTGCACCGACCCATGGATGTCTATGCCATGCTCTTGCATACTCCTCTGACACCGACCCATGGATGTCTATGCCATGCTCTTGCATGCATTTTTTTGGTTTACGGTGCCCAATAAATATTTTTACCGCGTTTTTTAAGTTTGCCATTCACCATTTTTTTTCTGCTTTTCCTACAGCTATTGGTTTCTACTCCTCTAAACTCTTCCCGCTGGTATTGACCTTATACTTTACAATTTAGCTAGCTACAACCTGAAAATTAGGTTTATACGAAGGTTTTAAAGGATGTTTAATAAAATTAAAATAATTAATATACTAAGTATATATTAGCATAATTAATATATAATGTATATTTTATATATTATATTTTTAACAAAACTATTAAATATAATAGTTTTAATAATTTTATATATGCATTTAATAGTTTTGTTAAAAAATATAATATATAATAATAATTAGTATAATTATATTATTTATAAAAATTTTTATTATATAAAATATACATTATATATTAATTATGTTAATATATACTTAATTACGATAAACCAAAATTAATGGATAAGAATATAATTATATATATTAAGATTTTAATGAATAATATTAAAATCATTTAAAGGCTGAAACCAATTAGTATTTTAATATAATAATGTATATTTTATATAATAAAAAATAAATTATAAATAATAGAATTATACTAATTATTATTATATATTATGTTTTTAAACAAAACTATTAAATACATATATAAAATTATTAAAATTATATTTAATATAATTAGTATAATTATACTATTTATAATTTATTTTTATAGTTTAAAAATTGCACATTTATTTTATACTAAGGATAGCGTAATTATAATATACATTATATATTAAAATACTAATTGGTTTTAGCCTTAAAATTTAATATTATCCATTGAAATCCTAATATATATAATTAAATTCTTATCCATTAAAATCCTAACATATAATTAAATTCTTATCCATTAACCCACCCTAATTCTATAACTAACACTAATTCTAATTACAACCCTAACCCTAATTCTAACTCTAATTCTAACCCTAACCCTAACCCTAACCCTAACCCTAATCTTACTACTAACTCTAACCTAACCCTCATCCTAATTTTATCTCTAACCCTAACCCTAACCCTAATCTTACTACTAACACTATCCTAACCCTAATCCTAATTTTGTCTCTAACCCTAACCCTATTCTTATCCCTAATTGTAACCCTAAACTTATTCATAACTTCAATCCTCATCCTAATCCTAACCCTAACCCTATCCCTATCCCTATCCCTAATTTTAACCCCAACCCTAATCTCTAACACTAAATATAACCCTAATCCTTACCCTCACCCTATTTCTAAGCCTAACCCATTTTATACATGCTAACTCCAACCCTAACCCTATTGCTCATCTTAAACATAATCCTAAACCTAACCCTAACCCTATTGCTCATCCCAAACACATTTTTAAAATTAGCCATTTTTATATATGCTAACCGTAACCCTAACCCTAAACCTAATTAATATATAATGTATGTTTTATATAATAAAAAAATTATAAATAATATAGTTATACTAATTATTATTATATATATTATATTTTTAACAAAACTATTAAATATAATAGTTTTAATAATTAAATATAATATATAATAATAATTAGTATAATTATATTATTTATAATTTATTTTTTATTATATAAAATATACATTATATATTAAAATACTAATTGGTTTCACTAATTTTAATATTATTCATTAAAATCCTAATATATATAAGTATATTCTTATCTATTAGGTTTATCGTAATTAAGTATATATTAACATAATTAATATATAATGTATATTTTTTATAATAAAAAAAATTATAAATAATATAATTATACTAATTATTATTATATATTATATTTTTTAACAAAACTATTAAATACATATATAAAATTATTAAAACTATTATATTTAATAGTTTTGTTAAAAATATAATATATAATATATACATTATATATTAATTATGCTAATATATACTTAATATATTAATTATTTTCATTTTATTTTTAGGTTGTACTCACTAAATTGTAAAGTGTAAGGTTAATACTAGCGGGAAGAGTTTGGAGGAGTGGAAACCAATAGCCGTGGGAAAAGCAGAAAAAAAAATGACAAATGGAGGAGTATCCCATGGGCGGGTGCAAATTGTCACCTGCATAGACAGTGCCTAAAAGGTGAGCACAATAAATACAATGTAGGATTTTCCAAAAGTTTTAGTGTTCAACTATTGGTCCATTTTTTTTATATAAGTTGAACAAATTTTTAGAAATAACTCAAGAGATAAAGATGGATAGATCCTAGAGGGTCACATCAATAGTGGACATGGCCTAAGTTGGATGACACAAATCCATTGAATATTAGGTTGAATGGTATAGTCTAATCTATAACAATCATTGTTTTTAATAAGTTATTACACTCCTCTTATCAATAATCTAGATTTTTGTTTTCTATCCTTGTCATTAATCACAATACATTAATAAGTAAACCATAAAGTCAAAATCACCACCTCCTCAAAATGAAACTCTATAATTATTCAATATCCAAACTGTTTAATTTATATTTTATTTGTTTATTTATTGTTAAATTATTTTATCAGATTTAAATCACTTATTAAATATGAATAATTTGGATTCTTCTTTTATAAATGTAAAATTGTTATAGTTTAAAGATTGAAAATTTCATATAAAAATAAAGTCTGGAATTATTCAATAGCAATTACTAAAAATGTGTCACCTAACTACACATATTTCCTTTTTTTTTTCTACATATAGAAATTTAAAAAAAAAAAAAAAATTTAACAACTACATTAAAATAAATAAATAAAATAACAATCAAAATTTCCATAAAAATTTAAATAATAACTTGTAAATAAATAAACTAAATAACCATATTTATTTATTTTTTATGTCAAATTAAGCTTAAATATAAAAGTGACACTTACTTAAAGGAGGTTAAGGATTAATCGGGTAGAAAACTATATGCATGTTAATATGTTAAAAAGTATGTGTTTGTGCATGGATGCACTGAAAATTCTAGTTGCATGTAGTCAGATTAAACAATTAATAATAAGTGCTAAATAATCAAATGAAATAAACTTAGACAATTCTAGATTTTTCCTTAAAGAAATTAATTATTAGCTGATTATGAAATATTTGGATATAGATTTAAAACATAAAACAATGTAAATGAAAAAAGAAAGTTCTCATCAAATTGACAAAAAATACAATAAATAGAAATAGAATGTTCCTATCCAGTTATAACTGAAAATTTGGAGAGTTTATTTAATTTACCATTAAATGACAGCTGCCAACATTATCGACTGTTCATAAAGTGAAAATTTGCATATAAAATTTCACGACAATAAGATTTCAAGAATAAAAATTAAGGAAAATACGTTTAATGAAAATTGAATGAAAAAATAAGAATGAAATTAAAGACTAATGATTATATCATTATGGGTGACGTGGTGAAGGGGAAAAGAAAGGCGGGGAGAGGAGAAAGTGGCTCCAGTTCCTCTAATTCCGCAAAAATGCCCTCCTCTTCATTGTCTTTAATCTTTGTGCGAGGTGGTTGTTGATCGTCCTTTTCAATACTCTTTCTGCGCCTCTTGTTGGACTCCACATGACCACACCCTGCGATTGACTCAACGTAGGCGGAGGCTTCGAGGGGAAAATTGAGCATAGCCTTGGCCCCTCTCATTTAAAAGCGGCACGGTCATATGCAACAGCAGCGGCCTCCGCGGTGTCGAACGTTCGGAGCCAAATGCGGGCCCCACGCCTGGCGGAGTCTCTAATCTCTGCTGCGAATTTCCCCCACGGTCTGCGACGCACTCCTTTGTAATGTCGCTCACACAGAACCGACGAACTAATAGTCCGTCTGTTACCGCATTTCAATCCTCGTTCCGTATTGCCATTCAAATGATCTCCGTCAATGCACGCAATTACTTTCTCTGTTAAGTTGGGGTGTGGGGAATGAGCAGGGGATATATATGGAATCATCGCGGAGAAAATGTAAGGAAATCTATTGAAGAGCTGAATAAGACTCTTCACTCATCATTTTCAGAGCCACTGATTTTGAATTATGTTAAGTGATATTGAGTAGGTCTGCTAGATGGATTGTAGTACCTACTTATATAGCAAAAAAAAGGGGATAAACAGGGTTTGCTAGTGGAAGATGAGAGGGGGATAAACAGGGTTTGCTAGTGGAAGATGAGAGGAAGGAATGACATGTAAGAGAAAATGAGAATAAAATAAAAATCCGAGATTGACCGTCATGGAAAGAGCACTGATTTGAAAGTGGACTAGCTGTGATATTGCCAATATATTATCGTAGCCAGTTTCATGTCCCTTTTGAAATCATCAATGGCGTCACCAGGCTAACAAAAAAATATTTTAAAGGAAGTTTATTTTTTAAATATAAAGTCATCAACATCTTAAAACTAGCAATCGCACTTATGGGGTGCAATGGATATGCCGAAGACAATATAGTGAGCTTTGTGTTATTTTTGTTAATTAGAAAGTGGGAAAATTCATTTATAGCAATAAAGTAGAATTATTTTGTTTTTACTATATTTCAACAAAAGTTGAAGACCCGTGAGTTGAGTAGAGCAAGTAAATCTTAAACCCACTTAATAAATATGTTGTAAGTATAATTGTAGAAAATTGTGAGGAAATATTTACTATAGAATTCAATAAGCTTTGTAAAGAAGAATGTATTAACATATGAAGATGATCCCTTGAATTTTGATAGTTGGTCTTAAAAGTACAAGCACTAGTATATTGGCAAAAAACTGAGAATGTATTAAGTTTAACATATGAAGATGTTCAGATCTATACTGTTCACTTTGTGAAAATAGCTTTGGCAACCATTGCAATTACAACTTAAGCTGCAGTTGGTATACATTAAATAGTAAAAAATAGTCAGAAAACTATCACAAAATTAGCCTTAAGAATAGTTCAATATGTGAAAATTGCTCTGTTCAGGTGTAGCTGCTATACATTAAATAGTAAATAATATTTGGTTTGTGCCATGCCAATCCCTTGAATTTGGACAGTTGGTCTTAAAAGTACAAGCACCAATATATTGGCAAAAAACTGCGAATGTATTAAGTTTAACATATGAAGATGTTTAGATCTCTATTGTTCACTCTATGAAAATAGCTCTGGAAACCATTGCATTTACAACTTTACTGCAATTGCTATACATTAAATAGTAAATAATATTGTCAGAAAACTATCAGAAAAATTGAGTTAAGAACAAGGAAAAGAGAAATAACCAAAGATTTAAATTGCCAAATGAAAATTAAATTTTTACAATGGTATCATATATTATTGTTGCTATTTTAAATGCAATATCAAACCTAAAATTTATGAGAAGAAGGTAGTCTGGCCCAAAAAAAATTCCTTTAAACAACGAAATGCTAATTAATTTGGGCTTGAAGAATCGTAGGTGATATGGGTATCCTCTTGGAACAAAAACCAACAATGTACTATAATAATCAAAGTGTTTTGAAGATGGTGAAAAATCCTATTATGCAAGATTGATCCAAACACATAGTTTTAGATTATGAAAAGTATAATGAAATTGAGGCAATATTAAATTCTCAAGTGATCAAAAAGACAAAAGTGAAAGAATATATAGAATACCCCTCAATCCTTAACTCTCAGCTAATAACTTTGGCTAGAGACTATACTTCAATATTGAATACCTATCAACAATTCTTAAAAATAATAAAAATAAAAATTGTTCACCTTACTAATCTAGTGTGAATAGAACCTCCAATGAATATCCACGTGACATAGAGGTTAGGTATAGACTATGCAATATTAAAGCCACTAAAGAATTTATGCCATGACTTTATTCTAGATGTGGTTTTGTCATTAGAGCTGAGTGATCCAGTGAATATAATATTTTGAAATATAAAACATTTAAATAGTTCTCAAATTTTATTGCATCATTTCTCAAAATTTGGTTATAAATCCATGTCAGAAAATTTGTATAAATGTATTCGAGCATTGAGATCATTGTTATACTTTGATGTCCTCAACTAGCTTTACCACCCACATGATTTCTGGTTTTAGATTTTGCTGCATTATCATTTAGATCTACAAATTTGAGAAACCCAAGTCAAAAATTCTTGTGGGCTATGCATATATTTGAGTAAGCATGATGAATTCAAGTTGTGTTGCAAGATGGTTGGATGCACAGGTTCCAGTCATGAGTTTGTTAGGGTTTGAAGCATGGGTAGAGAGGACAACTTCCCAAAGAAGATCACAAAAGTCACAACAATGCATGAGAGCCATGCATGCAGACAAAAGTTCTTGAGGAGCTAGACATTCTGTAGGAAGGAGACTGTCCCTTAAAAGACATAAAATGGTTTGAAGAGAGCAGCCAAGGTGGTAATGATCAAGATCAAAAATAATTTTACTTCCTTCCAAGTTTATGTAATCAAAATCAATGTGGTGGGCCAAGACAATGGATTTGTAACATGTCCAATTGCAACATTAATTGACGTATCTAAAACAAAGGTACAAGATTGTGAAGTAATCTTGGCTTAAATTTGTAAAACTTTCTATTAATAAACAAGTACATGAAAGTTCATCAACCAGGTTGTAGTGGAGATAGTTTTACTGTGGCATTGATAGGAGCATTGGGTTTTGCAGCTTTCTGATTAATGGTGAAGTTTGAGTTTGTTATCCACTTCAGTTTTGTAATAGTTCAGTATTGTTTTGTTGAAGATGAACTCCCATTTTATTGGAGATGCACTATCATCATGTTTTTTTTAAATGTGTACATTTTTCAGTCCTCAGTATCAACCACTAGTGTAAATCAAAATTTAAACTAAATTAGTGATTCCACATCACATAGGCTTAATCTAATATTTATGATAAATTCTTGTTATGATGTTTAGATCTTATTCAACAATCTCAAAAACTGCAAATAATCTAATAACTTATGATAGGAAAAAATTAACTGTAAAATATATTTAATTTCATCACATAAGGGTGTAGAAAAAATAGGCTACATTTTGAGATGATGATAGATTTCAATAGTTAAAGTAGTTTATATTTTGAAACATAATAACAGTTATGTGCATTTAATGTGAAAATTTTGACTACTAAGACTTTGGTTGCTGTTTGGTTCCAAATTTTCATGTTTTGGAAAACTGAGTCTATGAATGTCGAGATGGAAAACAAGTTCTATGAGCTTTATTCCAATGTCTTGGTTTGTAAAATTTTGTTCAAATATTCTCATTCTTATAAAAGCAATGTTAGTAAATTTCAGTGGAAAACATCTGTAAGTTGCGAAGATGACTGACAAAGTAACCCGAGGAGACAATATATGCAAGGGAAAGTTATATTTTGATAGGAAAATGAAATTACATTTCTATGTTCTTTTAAATTTGCAAATCCTAGATTTATATAGTAAAATGCAACTATGTTTATAGAACAAAAAAAAAAAATCTTATGAACTAAAAAAAATTTGTAAAATATATTATATGATAAAAGGAGAGAGTATCCTAAATAAGTGCTAACTCATTGATCATTCAAATTCAACAAGTGATTTTGCAACATCTAAAACAAAATATTTCATGTACCATCTATGGGAGGCCTCCCTTTATTCAATAAACACAACAAAAAGGAAAAAGTTTACAAGATTCACAAATTACATAAATTACAAGGGGAATTTAACAATTTGAGATTTTTTACTTAAAACTTAAATAAAAGAAAGGAATTATATGTCTTTCAAACTAAACTTAAAAATTTGATCAATCATGCAAAAATAAAATTGAAAAGATGAAAGGTATAATATGTAGATAATTATGTAGAAGGCAGTGACAGTGTCGACATAGTCCACTGCAATAAGTTTGATATGTACATGTGCCTTTCCAAAGATGTAGGTGCTCTTGGAAGAAAATCCAATGCCTGTATCAAAACCAACATCAACATAGTAAGAACCCACTCACATGAATTACAGAGCAATCACTAAGCAAAGACATTTGCACAACTACATTCAATCTAGTACTCAAGGCAATAAGTCAAAGTAGGTGCACAATGCTTCAAAATTGATAACCTATGCACACAATCAAAAGTTTAATTCAAAACAAGACACCCATTAAGAGCTTATGATTGTAAGCAAAGACCTTTGCACAACTACATTCAATCTAGTACTCAAGGCATTAAGTCAAAATAGGTAAACAATGCTTCAAAATTGATAAGCTATGCACACATTGACAAGTTAAATTTAAAACAAGACACCCATTAAGAGCTTATGATTGTAAGCAAGGACATTTGCACAACTACATTCAATCTAGTACTCAAGGAATTAAATCAAAATATGTAAACAATACTTCAAAATTGATAAGCTATGCACACAGTGACAAGTTTTATTTAAAACCGGACGCCTATTAAGAGCTTATGATTGTAAGCAAACACACTTTAGTAGCTACAATTTAGAGCAACAAGTAAGTTGGATTATTTTCTCTCAGAAAAACAACGATATTGAGAGCCCACCAACATAAACTCATAACTTTTCCAGCCCCATCATGGAAACAAAGTTCTTACCAATATATCCCAAAAGCATATAGGGAATTTTGATATGGATGAGGAATACATAGACCAATTTATATGAGTGGGGCTACAAAATATAATTACCACACATATATTGTATGTTATTACATGAGATATTTAAAGACTACCTGAAAATATGTCATTATGTTTGCTGGAAATGTACAAAATGGATTTGTTGCAAAGGCTTTATAAAATTTCAAGCAAATGATATTGGAAAGTGTAAAGTCAAGTTCCACAACCTTGGCCAGTATCCTCCCTGGCTGTTTCAAAATGGGAGCTTTGAAACTAGGTATGGACATCCATCAAAGCATCATGGAAGGAGGATTTTGGTATACATGCATGCAAAATGTGGAAGCAGAGAAAAGGCACGTAAACTATTTGATAGAATGCCTCAAACAGAGGTTATCTCATGGAATACAATGATTGTAGGATATGCACAAAGTGGATTTTTTAAAAGATTTAAAAACTTTCAAGCAAATGCAATTGGGACGTTAAGATTGAAATGGAAATGGCTTAAACTATTTTTTTTGGGTTTTGGTAGAGCGAAAGCGAAAACTGCTACAATGTTATAAAGAAGTCATGAAAGATATTGGAGGAGATGTCGTCAACTCCAAGCGGTAGAAGATCACTCAAAGAATCATTCAGACTCTACAAGTAAAACCAGAGAATCTTTGTACAATATTGTTTAATATTTCTTTATCTTCTCTCATAGAAAATTTGTTGGAATTGGTTTAGAGATAGTGATGTTGATGGTGTGGAAGGGTGGCTGAGTGGAGCTTACTTTGAAGCTACAAAAACAAATTATCCAACCCCTGCTAACTTTATTCATAATTTTCCAGCCTATCCAGTGAAACAAGTAAGGAAATTTCATACCCGTTTATCATCATTAGTCTATATTAGAGAAAAATAAACAAACTTTACATTTGGAGAAGTATATTCAAAATCTAATCTTGGGTTCTAAAAATCAAAGACTATGATGTACTATTTTATCATCTTCACCTTCGAAATCTAATTATGATGAGGATGGAATTTTTCTCATTGTTGTGATGAATCATAGAGTAGTTCAAAAAATTTATGCAAAATCTTGTTCAATTTTTTTAAAGAGCTTTCTTTTCATTATTTATGTACTTTGAAAAATTATTTTCTTAATGATTCTCTTGTTTGTGTAGATGTGTAAGGCAATAGACAATCCATCTAGTGGGACTGATATCCTAAGCCAACTATATGGGGAACATGAGTTGCTTTGATATGGGATCCAGTGACCCCCATGGAGAGAATGGCTAGGGTTTTTAGGTTCAATCTTTTTGTTATTATTTAACCATATAATTGTTTCAAATGACATTTTTTGGGAAGTAGTGTGTAAAGAGAGTGTTTCTTTGTTGTGGTGTAGTATTGCACAAAGATGCTAATATCTTTGAGAGGTATAAAAGGTATTTTGAAACCCCACATCTTATCCATTGTTTCTAACCAAAGCCTCTACTTTTTGGATTGAAATACTATTGATTTGACTACACAAATAATTGAATATTTTTAAATTAGAACTGGCATGGTAGGTAGAAGCTACCATCACGTAAGAATATTTACTACACAAACAACTATTTTATGTTTGTATTTTCTGCTATTTCCAAAAGATAAAGTCCTACTCTTTTGATAGTAAAATCTTGTTGTTGCAGGATAAAAAGCTACTATCATTTTGAGGCTAGAAACTATTGTCTTATGCTTGAAACCTGCTATTTTTGAGGACTACAAACCACTAAAAAATGCCTTCAAAAATAACCAAAAAATGGATTTTGAAACCCTAGGTGTATGTTGATTGAATTAAACATGTCCCTTCGACCATCTTCCTTTACAACGTAATAAGAACCCATTTCGATGGGTACAAAATCAATAGAGAAGAGAAAGGAATATAAAAATTTGGAGTCTCACGACAGAGATGAACTCACCTTCAAAGCAAATCCAACACTCTAGATAGGATGAGTAGGAAGAGGCACCAAAATGTGTCTTGCTATCAACGATGGAAATGGGAAAAGTTGTGCAAAGGTTGAAACCCTACCATGACGGGTATTTGTAAAATGAGAAGAAACTAGTTTCTCCTTACAACTTCAATCTATTCACAATAAACAAAGACTAGGTCTAATAATATTGGGATTTATAGCTACTAGATTTGAGCTTCAGTTTGATACAGGAAAATGAAAATATGGATTGTGTGTGAAATCAATTTTAGGTCGAGGGCATTCTATTAAAGGGCCATCCGATTGACCTCTAATTGTGTTATGCTATCAAGGATGTGATATTTACATCTTGTGCAATAACCGTTGTGTCAATTTTTACATCTTCTCAAGAACTGCTGCTATGCAAATATTTCCAGCTTTCCATCTTTTGCAACAACTGTTGTGCTGATGCATCACCACCCTCACCCAAGTGGATAAATGAAAGGCCAATACTAGCAATAAAGATTTTGGAGGAGCAAGGAAAATGGGCGGGAAAAATGATGAGCCGCTGGGATGGATTTCATCGCATTCCATTCTCTCTCCACCAATTTGCACCATCCGCAATGAAAAGGGCTCACAAATACTAAGCGTGGGATGCCTTCGGTGTAATAAATTAATTTTTTTATAATAAAATTAAGTAAAATAATGGTTTTTAAAAAGTTATAGAATAAAATATATAATAAATAAAATAATTTTATAATAACATAATGTAAAGAAATTATTATTTTTAGAATAATTTTAAAATAAAATAAATTAATTTATAAATAAATAGAAAAATTGTTAGATGTTTTTCTTATATTTGTAATTTAGTTTTAACAAAATAAATAATTGAAAATAAAAATTATAATAAATGATAGTATTTTAAAAATTAGAATAAAAATTTACATAATCTATAATGGATATTTTAAATGCAACTCTATTAAAACATAGGGTTATGAATCTAGACACTTATATTGAGCTTGGTACACCAAAGAAATTCCCTTGTGAACTAAGGAGACCTCTGAGAGCGTATCCATAATTATCATAGTATTTGTAGTATGCAAGATGATTAAAAGAATCATAGTCTTCATAGTTTTCCTTTTGGCTAACCATCAAATTTTGTTGTTTTCCTCCATTCATCATATTTTTGTTCAATGGGAGTGTATAAACGGTATGTTTGGTAAGAGGCATGGGAACTACATTTGTTGGAACACTGTAACATAGCCAAGTTGTTTCTCTTGTGTTTTGCACTCCAACGAGAAAGCTCATTAATTAGGCTAGTGAAAAGTGAATAGTAAGGGAGTGATTAATAGTAGCAATAAAATCTGTTTAGAAAACTAACATCAAAAGTTGAAAATGAAGTGAATGAATAAACTATAGACATTGGTAGATATGTAGGATACAACAATTTCTTCGTTCGAAGGTGTCTGCGCAAAGACCTTCGATCGAAGGTCATCTTTGAGTGAAGGGTTCTCGATAATTAAAAAAAGCAATAAAATAATGCCTTCGATCGAAGGTATTATTTTTTTTTTTTTTTAGTGATTATATGAATTGACAACAAACCTATTGTTGGTTCATTTGGTGGTATGAACTTCATATACCTGAGGATAGTGACTTGACAGTGGCTTCAACAGTGAAGACAACGAGCTACGGGCTGCAAGGGAAATCTATCAATAATGATTTCAACACTTGCTTTGAGTGAAGGAAGAAACAACAGGTAATTCCACCATTTATGCTCAGTAATTTAGGGTTAAATTGCAATTATCAAGTTAAATGCTAGTAATTCAGGGTTTAGTGTGAGATTTGAGCCTAAAACAAGTTTTCGTTGTCAATTAATGTTAAAATAGCTAACACTTAATTATAAAAGCCTCTAAAATCTCATTTATCACATAAAAGCTAGATAAATATTGATTTTCTAACTAGATGAGAACATTCTATTTCTGTTTGCACAATATTTTTCAATTGCCATTTAATGGTAAAAGTCTCCAAAATCTCACTTATCACATAAAAGCCAGATGAATATTGATTTTCCAACTAGATGAGAACATTCTATTTCCATTTGCAAAATATTTTTTAGCTACCATTTAATGGTAAAATCCTCCAAAGTCCCACTTATCAAATAAAAGCCAAATAAATATTGATTTTCCAACTAGATGAGAACATTCTATTTCAATTTGCAATGTTTTTTGTAAATTTGATAGAAATGTTCTTTTTCATTTACACAATTGCTTTATGTCTTAAATATGTATACAAATATTTCAAAATCAGATAGCTTAATTTTTTTAAAGAAAAAATCTAGAATTTTCTAAGTTTATTTCATTGCATTATTTAGCACTTATTATTAACTATTTAATCTAGCCACATACAGTTAGAATTTGTAACACATGACACCCATACATGCCCATGCACAAACACACACTCTCTAACATATTAACATACATATAATTTTCTATCGACTTAATCCTTATTGTAACACCATTTGAAATCTGCATGCTAAACTCTATCTCATATATCCTCATGAAGTTAGTTTAAAGCAAACAAATACAATAGAATTCTTTATGAAATAATCCATTATGCTTCATAAACAAAAAAACAAAATAAACTAATTGAAATTCTAAAAAGCATAGTGAATAACCTATTCCATAGTGGATTGGTGTCACTTTGATGTGAAAAGTGACCCTTTCCCAACCCTTGACAAGCTCAAATAATGAAGATGCAATGCTATGGAAAAAATTAGCTCTCAATGTGAAGAGAGTAACTTTGCATGAAGATTGTGTGTAGATGCAAAGGATGAGTTCTCTATTTATAGGAGAGAATGATGGGGAGACATGCAAAATAGGTGAATGTGGGACAAAGATTCAACCACTAGGAAGGAGCCATTTGTCACCATGTGAATGGGCCAAGGGTGTGCAAGTTTTGGTGAATGTGCCAATAAATGACATTAGGTGGCCTTTTCAAATTTCAAATTTGGCTTGTTGGAGGGAGAAGAATGGATCTTAAATGCCTAGTGGGGGACATGTAAGAGGAGAATTAATGCTATTTTGGAAGGGACAAGTCAACTTGATTTGAATTCAAATTTGAGAGAATATTCTCTATTATGCCATGTTGATGGAAATTAGAAGTTTTAATAAATCAATCAAATGATTTATTTGTGCAAGTGGGAAAACTAGAGGATGGGACTTGCATTAAGATTAGATTTAATCTTGATTTAGCTAACTAAAGTGAATATTAGGTGATTTGACCTTTTTTCTTTAGATTTATGGATTAAACAATCAAAAAGGAGATGGAAAATGATAAATATTTAGTTAAATAAATATTTTGATTTATTTAGCTAAGGGGGATAATGATAGTGTTTATTTAATTTAAATGGAGGACCTTAGAGATAAATCAAATAAGCTTGATATATTTAATTAATGGACTTGATTAAATGCAATATGCTAATTTGCATGTCTACATTTTGCCCCTCTTTGAAGCAATGTACTTGTTGCGTTGGTTCAAAGAATAAACTTACCGCAATCAAAATTTCTATTTTTTTTAGATGCCCCAATGGAAAGAAGTACACTGGTACATTGCCCCTCGAGAGATCAAGCGAAAAGATTTAATTTGCGGGTCGATCTCGTGATAAAGAGGTTCAAGATGGACATATGGATTATGATGATGATGATGCAAATGAGATGGTGTTAAGATGCTTAGAATAACCAATCTATATTATCCTAAACAACTTAAATGAAGATATGTTGCGATGATGCCTATATGATTATGCAATGGATGTTTATGCAAATGTATGATCTATGAGATGCTTATATTAACAGATCTATATTATGATGATGAACATGCATGTGAGATGATCAATGTTTCTTATATGATATGATGTGATATGGATTATGTTGATGGTTTTTGGATGCAAGATGGATGCATTGGTGATGATGATTAACTATCCTGGCATGATGTTAGTGTGGAAAAGAAGAAATGAGAAATGAGATGATGACAAGAGGATCCAAAAAGCCAACTTTATGAGAGAAGATGTGAGAAAAGGTTGTTTGCACATTGGGATGACAGGCTACAACCTTCGCCAGAATCTCAAGGAAATTAAAGGAGTGAAGGACATACCAGCTGTGATTGTCACAAATGAATGCATACTATAAATTATTTATTTGTGGTTCAAACAAAGTCATAAATAAAGATGTACCATAAATTATTTGTTTATTGTTGAAATTGCACTTGGAACAAAACTGATTTAATGGATTCATTGAATGCGTGCTAATTGGAGGATTACATATCTTGTTGAAACTCCATACTCATATTTACCTTTGCAAATTTACTTATTGATGCTTCACTTACTATCCTCAACATCCAAAATCATTCGTCTTCCTTTGAAATTGTTCTATTGTTTAGAAATAATGTGTAAAATGTTTTTAATAAATGACTTGATCCTTGTATAATTGTCTTTTTTTATATATATAGGAAGGAAAAGGAAAAGTGAGGAGGAAGGATTTTCATTCAAAGGACTTGAAAAATTGGAGCATAAAAAGCAATCTTGGATGAATCTTGGAGTTAAAGAAAATCGAGCATTAACACTTGAAGTTAACAAAGCATTTTTAAATGCTTAAGGCTTCCATTCTATGCTTTAATTTTTTGTTTTAGACTAACTCACTTCTTTTTGGGCTCTAAAACGAACATTACAAAAGCTTTCAATTTTCGTTGCAAAGGGTTAAAATGAACTTTAGGAAAATTGACTAGATTTCATCTGAGGTTAACAATTGAACAAGACAACTTTCATATCTCATTTTGGTGCCTTGAAACGAAACAAAATCATTGCTTTGCGGGTTTAAAAAGAACATGTTCTACTCTATTTTGTGATTGCTTACTCAAACTAATGCCACTGAAAAGACGTATGCACTTCTCTCGCGCCTCACGGTTATCTTGAGAATCAAAAGGATTTTTGGTGGTCTTAGGTTGGGATAAAGTGATTGCCTCCACACTTCATTTTTGGGAACTAAAATTGAACAAAAAATCTTGTGAGTGTGAGCCAAGCTAGGTATCGCGTGTATTCTCTCTTTGTTTCTCAACAAAGATCGATCGAGTTACAGATATGTTTGCTTGCTATTGTTTATCTTAGAGGGCCTACCTTATGGGAAAAAGTACTCACCCAAGGGAACGACCCAACTAGTAACACTCTAAAGCCAAGAGTATTTCTATCTAGGATATAAAAGTGGGTACTGGAACAAAGGCTAGTATCACACAGTTGGCTCTAACGAGAAGGGAAACAATGGTCTCTCACCATGTTGGGTCAAATCTTACGAACAAAAAGTCTGAATTAAAACCCTTGTTGTAGAAAGGCCAAAATGCCTATCTATTTGTTGGTGCAAGAACGGTCGTTCTGAAGCTGCCCCACACTTTTACAGTTTTTAGTAGAAATGGAAAGTATGCCATGAGATTTTCATGGGTATTGATGCTTGACTTCCCTGAGAAGTGAGTGTCATGGAGGGGAGCCAGTGGGGTCAAGCATCTAACTATTCGCTAAAAATAAGCGTAGTTGGCCTTGTCCAAGTGGGGACTCAACAAATATAGTCTTTCATATCCATAGGATTGTGCTTGTTCTTGGTTACAAAACACTTTGCTTGTTCAAAAACATTTGGAAACAAACATTTAACATTGTCATCAAAACTTCAAACCCTTTAGGAAGCAAATACAATTGACCAAATTCATGTGTTATTGCTTGCCCTTGGGATTTTATCCTTAGAGGTTTCTAAACACTTGGATTATATCTAAATTTGCTTACTAAAGTTAAACAATAGGTAACCCTTGTCTTGATTTCATCAAAGTTCCACATGACATACCTTGTGGAATGAGAAGAAGTTGAGACATTAGACATCTAGTTTGAAAACCTAATCAATAAGTGTTTGTTGTAAAACAAAGTCATTAAGCAAAGACTAAAAATAATTAGACCCCACACATGTGTCTCCAATGATTTCACGCAAGATCAAGATCAAGAAACCAGAGGTAAAAGCTCTTAGTGCAAAAGATCACCAAAAGCGTCTCTCAACATTATACGAATTCAAACGAAGACTGATTTTAACTTCTACAGAAAAGCTTCAAGAAACAATACTGGTTTGTACTCGTTCTATACTATAAAAACAAAAATCTTTTTAGGGAGTTTTAGCATCTTGTTTAGAGAAAAACTTGTCCTTCAAAACTGAGGTCTAGTAAACAAGTGTCTTTTAGGTAGACATAGGATCAAAATCAAACCTTCATCCATCTTTGAACATCAAAACCAAAATCATCTCATCATCAACTCTTTGAAAATCTTGGAAAAATCCTTCATGTTAAACTTTGGGAAAATCATTTGAAACCAATCCAAAATCATCTTGTTTGATTGAATGTGTAAATGCATCCTTCTTCACATATTTGATCAAATTATCAAACCTTGTGAACAAATTCATCCCTTGATAACATCCAACATCTTGGGATTTAGGAGTTCATTATCAAACCAATCAAAGTGATCTTGATTGGATAGGAGTGTTTAGATGAATCCATCTTCTCACACCTAGAAAAATTAGCGTCTTTTGAACAAAATCCACTCTAGGAAAACATCCAACCTCTTAGAGTTTATGAGTTCACCATCAAAATCCAAATCCAAAATCAAAATCAATCTCAAAGAAAACATAAAAAAATAAAGTCCTAAAGTTTAACATACCCTTCAAGAGTTTCTCAAGAGTTCCAATCATCCATCAAACATCCATCTTACATCCATCTTAGATCCATATCATTATCACCCTTTGATCCTTAAATCATCCTAAATTTTCTCTTTTGTACCAAAAGTTAGATCAATCCAAAGAATTAGAGAATTCACCTTCCACATTCTTGAAAATTGATCCCTTTTTTATGGTGCAAACTAGATCACAACACAAGAGGAACATGGAAGCCAACAAAGAAACATCTACTTAGAGTGACTTAAGTCAAACCGCTCTCGAAATGAATCCCATTGGACCTAGTAGTCTCATGATTAACCTTCCTCCATTTTCGCAAGACCATCAAGAGGAAGGTGGCCAAGTGGAGGATCTTACCAATAATCCCTTTGGAATTTCACATGAGGAAATCACTAAAATAATTCAAAATCTAGAGAATCATAAGATTATCAACATCATGATGAGAATCAATCCCTCACTATACATGCTCGAATTAGCAAAGCAAGGGGCTAAACTCCCCTCGGATTTCGATGTGAGCACTATTGTGGAACCATATTTTGGGATCATGCATCCAATCTCATCTACCATCCCCATTTCATCTACCCCCCATTTCAAAACATCACTCAAAACATCCCACAAATTACATCATCTATCACTCCAACGCAACTCATTGTTAACAAAGGAAGTGCATTTCTCAATGCATTACAAATGCATCCTCTCATAAACAATCAGGATTTGGAAGGAAACACCATCTTGGGAAAGTCCATACCCCAAAATATATCACATCCATATGTCCCTCTCACCTTTCATGATCCAAACGACCCATCATCATCATCATTCCATGCAACACCCCAAACCTCTCTCCCCATAAACTCGCAAGGAGAGGGTGACATATTTGGACCAGGGGAATTTTTGACACTACACCATTTCCTCAGGAGATTGCACCCCTCACATTTCCACCACTTCCACCATTTCCATCAATATCCACATCACCTCTTGGTTTAAGACTTCCCCCTTTACCAAGCATCAATCAACAAAATTAGAACCCACCAAGCATCAATTAGAGCATCATTCCAAATACTTCCACCTTGCCATTGATATTGCAACAACAGATGGCAACCATCCCGATAATGTAAACCACCACCTTCACATCATCAACCACCCCCCTAACATCTCAAAACACTTGTGGTCTCTCAAGGAACAACCACATCGATCACACCATCTACCACTCAGACCCCGATCATCAACACGTTGATGCCTCTCATTACCACAACAAGCACCATTCCAAATCCACCTCCACCACCACCACCACCAAACTCGAACACATCAAGCCAATATAGTATTGTGTTGCAAGCAACTCAACAATTTACTTATCAAAAGGCACTCTTGTAAGTATAAAAACAACAATCCGCGTAACTAACTACTCAGCAAGCTGCTCAAGTCATGCAAGCTGCTCAAGCTGCCCAAGTTGCACAACAAGCCGCTCAAGTAGCACAAGTTGGAAAAGCTGCACAAGCTGCATAGGCACAAGTACAAGCTGAAGCTGCACAAGCTCAAGCTCAGGCCCAAGCTAAAGCTGCACAAGCTCAAGATCAAGCGCACACTCAAGCACAACAAGCAAAATCACAAGCGCAGTATCTTGCACAACAAGCAGTGCAACATCAAGCATATCAGCAAGCGCTGAAACAATATCAAGAAAAACATGAAGCAACCCAATTAGTAGCTCAACAACAAGCATTGTTGGCTCAACAACAACAATAAGCTCAACAACAAGCCTTAATAGCACAACAACAAGCGTTGCTGGTGCGACAACAATTACAGGAATATTTGGCACAACAACACATACAAACATCATCCATTAACATACCAACCAATCTACCCATCCCACTGAGAACTGAACCACCTCAAAACACTTTCATTCCACCCCCTGATCCGCAAAATGATGTCACAACACAAATCAAGTTGCTCTCACAATAGGTGCTTGACCTTCAATCAGGGTGAACCACGAGAACACCCAACAACTTGTGTCCTTATCCGTTCGATAGGAGCCTTGTAATGAAACCATTCCTGAAGGGATTTGAGATCCCTAAGTTTGACAAATACCATGGGACAGGAAGCCTTGAAGATCACATTAGGGAATTCCAGGTTCATTACATGGAAGTCGCAGATGACGATACCTATTTGATGTAGTTGTTTCCTAGAAGTTTGGCTAGCCATGCCATGGAATGGTTCTCTCTCCTTCCTCCTGTAATCAAGACATTCTAGGAAATAGTAGATGCATTCATAAAAAAATATGCTTTCAATATTAGAATGGATGTTAGTATAGAGGAACTCAGCTCTTAAACAAGGGAAGAATGAATCATTCACTTCATTCCTACAACGATGGCGATCCAAGGCCAATCAGAGCAAATGGGCCATGCCTGAGGAACAACAAGTGTGCACTATCATATCCAACCTTGATAGGGCCTTGGCTTTCCATCTTAAAGTCTAAGGGATCACCACATATGATTAGTTGATCTCCAAGGAGCTCAACATTGAACGAGCCCTTGCTGCACAACCAATGACACAAACATATCCTGATCAACAAAGCAACCGCCCATCTTCAAGCTATAATGACAAACCTCACACATGGGAAAGAAACAAAAACATTACCAATGATGGTGTTGTCAACACCAAAGTTGTCATCAGTGCACCTCAACAAAACACAGTCGCACTGCAACAACAACCTCAAAATCATCATCAAAACAATCACCAAGCCAACATAATAACTTAGTAGCCAAACAACCAGACCATCAACAATGTCAATGATCAAAGGGGACCACCCCAGCAAAACAAGAACTCCCCCAAGCGGAAGTATACTAGCCTTGGGGAACCACTCGAGGTCATCATGAAGAAATTGATAAACGAAAACCTCATCAAAGCTCTCACTTACAAAAATTATCAGGAACCAGATGTGAAACCACCTTGGTATTTAACAAAAATCAACTCTGTGAATTTCACAAAATCAAAGGGCACACCACCAATAATTGCATGAGGTTGAAAAACCTGGTCCAGGATCTCATTGATCAACGAATCATAAATGTGGAGCAGCGAGCTAGAAATCAAAACCTCAAAATATACATGAATCCGATGCCAAACCATAACAACAAAGGCAATAATAAAAATGACAAGGGGGAGAGAACATTCAAAAGCGTCAATCATGTATAAGAAGCAACATAATATAACACCATTTTAAATTTGCATGCTAAACTCTATCTCATATATCCTCATGAAGTTAGTTTAAAGCAAGCAAATACAATAGCATTGTTTATGAAATAATCCATTATGCTTCATAAACAAAACATCAAAATAAACTAATTGAAATCCTAAAAAGCATAGTGAATAACCTATTCTATAGTGGATTGGTGTCACTTTGATGTGAAGAGTGACCCTTTCCCAACCCTTGACAAGCTCAAAAAATGAAGATGCAATTCTATGGACAAAATTAGCTCTCAATGTGAAGAGAGTAACTTTGCATGAAGATTGTGTGTAGATGCAAAGGATGAGTTCTCTATTTATAGGAGAGAATGATGGAGAGACATGCAAAATGGGTGAATGTGGGACAAATATTGAACCAATAGGAAGGAGCCACTTGTCACCATGTGAATGGACCAAGGGTGTACAATTTTTGGTGAATGTGCCAATAAATGACATTAGGTGGCCTTTTCAAATTTCAAATTTGGCTTGTTGGAGGGAGACTAATGGGTCTTAAATGCTTAGTGGGGGACATGTAAGAGGAGAATTAATGCTTTGTTGGAAGGGACAAGTCAACCTGATTTGAATTCAAATTTGAGAGAATATTCTCTATTATACCATGTTGATGGAAATTAGAAGCTTTAATAAATCAATTAAATGATTTATTTGTGCAAGTGGGAAAAGCTAGAGGATGAGACTTGCATTAAGATTAAATTTAATCCTTATTTAGTTAACTAAAGTGAAGATTAGGTGATTTGACCTTTTTGCTTTAGATTTATGGATTAAACTAAATAAAAAAGGAGATGGAAAATGATAAAGATTTAGTTAAATAAATATTTTGATTTATTTAGCTAAGAGGGATAATGATAGTGTTTATTTAATTTAAATGGAGGACCTTAGAGATAAATCAAATAAGCTTGATTTATTTAATGAATGGACTTGATTAAATGCAATATGCTAATTTGCATGTCTACATTAATTGCCCCTCTTTGAAGCAATGTACTTGTTGCGTTGGTTCAAAGAATAAACTTGTCGTGATCAAAATTTCTATTTTTTTGCAAATGCCCCAACAGAAAGAAGTACACTGGTACATTGCCCCCTCAAGAGATCAAGCGAAAATATTTGATTTGCGGGTTGATCTTGCGATAAAGAGGTTCAAGATGGACATATGGATGATTATGATGATGATTATTTTAAGTTTATTGATATTGAGTAGGTTTGGAAATTAGAATGTACTACCTGCTTATATAGCAGAAAAAGGGGATAAATAGGGTTTGCTCGTCGAAGATTAGAGGAAGGAATGGCATGTAAGACATAATGAGAATAAAATATAAAAATCAGACATTGACCATCGTGAAAAGAGCATTCATTTGAATGCATTCATTTGAATGCGGACAAGTTGTCACCCACGTTCGTCAGGAAAATAGGATATTGCTGATATATTTTGTAATTTTATGTCCCTTTTGAAATCATTAATGGCGTCACTATGACAAAAAAAATACTTAAGAGGGAAATTTATTTTTTAAATATAAAGTCATCAAAATTTTAAAATAAATATTTTTTTATAATTAGTAATCGCACCTTACTATGTGCAATGGGTATGCCAAAGATATGTGGGAGGTTAATTAGGATAAATTCTGGTCTTTTTTTTTTTTGGCATACATTTATGGTAGGCCATTTAGCAAATGATGCTGTTTGTGCAACAAATGTCTCAATAGAGAAGTGATAGCTTCAAATCAACAATGCATCCACTTACAGGGATCCAAACATGATTGAAATAAAACCTCATAATCAAGAAGATAATCAAGCTCCATTACCAACAAGCTCATATTATGTTTGCAATACGAAGAGAGGGAGAGATAGGGATAGAAAGAGGGAGAAATGGGGTGGAAGAGCGAGAGAGAGAGAGTGATAAGGAGATAGAGATAGAGAGGAAGATAGAGATAGAGATGGAGAAAGAGAAGAAGAGGGATATGGAGAGAAGGAGAGAAGGAGAATGAGAGATAAAAGAGAGAGGAGAGATGGATAGATAGAGATGGAAGAGATAAATATATAGAGAGGGATAGAGAGGGAGATAGGTGGATGAATAGAGAGAGGGAGACATGTCTAGAGATAAAGGGGGAGAGAGGAAAATAGAGGTAGAGATGAAGATAGAGTGAGAGAGGAAGAGGGAGACAAATAGATAGATGAGAAATACGAAGAGAGATTGGGAGATAGAGAGATATAGATGGTGAGATATAGTGATAAAGAGATAGAGATATAAGGAGATATAGAGAAAGGAGGAGAGGGAGAGAGATAGACAAAGAGATAGGAAAACAAAGAATTATAGATAGGTAAATAGAGAAAGGGAGAGAGATAGGTGTAAACATTGATTTTGGATTGCCCAAGGTTGCCTCTAACTCTTCTAGGTTTTTCACCTAAAAGGAGGGGAATTAGGGCCAAAATGCTAATGTCTACACTCAAAATTAATGTAAAAGGAATGAAATGTATCTAAATATGATTTCTAAATGCAAAAAATTGAAAAATAAATGATTTAATGAAGCTAAACCTAAGAAATGCAAAGTGTTGGAAAACACACTGTGATATGCAAAAACACCTAAGAATGCAAGTAAATGATGAAAGAACTGAACAAAACTGGAGAGGTGCACTTGGAATTTGGAATATGATGTAGAAAGACTCTGGAATCCTAAAGAGTTGACTAGAAATGTTGACTAGGACACTTATGCCAAGCTAGGCGACTTAGTCCAATTTCAGAAAAAATCTACTAGAATAAGAATCTGCCATATGGGTACTTAGAAATGTGAAAGTCAATTTTCAGGCCTGGCAGTGGGACTAATTCGTCACAGATGGTGACTCGGTCCACCTGTAGATTTCTGGAATCTTGGGACATGATTCTTTAGATTTTAGTTTGTACTTGCATTTTTGACACGTGTCTGATCTTGATTCTGTAGAAAATAGGATGAAAAAAGTCTCCAAGCTTCAACTAGGGATATGTTGAATTTTATGGATTCTTCACCACTGTTTGACACCAAACTCCTTGACAAATTTGTGTATAAAGTTTGCAAACACACATGCAAAGAGCAGAAAAAGGGTTAAGGGTTAGAGTATAGGAGTTTTCTTTGGTCAAACCTCGATTTGGTAATCAAACCCTATGAAATGAAATGAAATAAGAAGAGAATGATAAATAGATAACATGCAATGTCATAAACTTACCAAACCCTTGATGTTGAAAATCTGAAGATATGCAATGAAGTGCTCCAATGGATGACTCAAGATTATGCTTAGAGTGCTTGAATGCTTGAAAGATTGAATGCTTAATGAGTTATGAGATTTCAAGAGATTAGGAGATTGTAGGAGATGAAAAATGAGGAGAAAACCCCTTATTTATACTTGATTTTATAATATTTCTCAAAAATAACACATCATAGGCCGACCTCAAGGGTTAGAGAACAAAATCCCACTAGAAAATTGAAATAATTTTGATTTTTGTGCCAAATATGACTAAGTCACCCCTATTGGTCACTTAGTCCCACTTAAGCAATTTAAGTGGGTGTTGGGAATTAAAGGGCATTGAATGATGTCTAATGGGAATATCCTCAAAAATACACTTAAGAATAGTAAAAAATTGCATTAAGGGGACATTTAAACCTAAGAAAGGGTTGAATTAGTGATGAAAAGTCTATAAAAGCATAAGAGTTTGTTACAACTCCTTACAACACTTTGAAATAAGACTTGGTAAGTTATAAAAAGAGGTTATTTAAGTGAATTATAATGAAAGGGTCCTAGAAAAGTGTGAAAGTGGGTTCCAACACTTCACAACACCTTTACAAGACATCCCATAAGTCTTAATGATTCTTAAGGGTCCAAGACCTAATGTGAACATGTTGCCACATTACAACATTAAACCTAGGCAAAATCAAGCCAAATTCCATAAGAAAGACTTAAGTGACCATAAAAATGTCAACTATACATTTTTTGGTGACACAATAGGTAGAGGAGGAAAGATAGAGAAGAGGGGGAGAGAGGGAGAGAGATAGGTTGAAGAGGGAGAGAGAAAAATATGGGGGAGAGAGGGAGAGATAGCTCAATAGATAGAAAGGGGGAGAGGGAGTGACAAAAATAGTGGGATATATAGAGAGAGGGAGAGAATTAGCTCCCTCTCTCTATATATTTTATTCCCTCTATTTATCTTTATCTCCCTGTCTCTTTATGTGACTTTATCTCTATGTCTCTCTCCTCTTCTCTATTTCTCTTTTCCTTTATCTATTTTTCTCTCTCTCCCCCTTTGTTCCTCTATATCTCTACCTATCTCTCTATATATCCATCTCTCTATATCTCTTTGTCTCCCTCTTTATTTCTCCATTTTTATTTATCCCACTTTCTCTCTCTAACTCTCTCTCTAGCTTTGTTTCTCTCTCTCTTTTGTCCATATCCATCTTTTTATCCCTTTATTTCTATATTTGTTCCTCTCTCTTTATCTATCTTTGTCTCTATCTCCTCCTTTGTCTCATTTTGCTCCCTCTCTCTTTCTCTTTTTTCTCTCAACCTAACTATATCTTATCTGTATCTCTCTCTCCCTCTTCAATTCTTTTCTCTTTCTCTTTCTCTCTCTATATGTTTGTCTCCTTAAGTGTGAAATGGGTACATTGAAGAGGTCTTAAAGGTGAATTATCATATCTCTCATGCTCTATCTCTCTTTGTCTATTCCTCTCTCTCTCTCTCAATATCTATCTATCTAAATTTGTCACTGTATGCCATTCTCTATCTTTTGAGTTTCTATGTCTTTATTAGCCAATAGGCTACATATCGTGTGAGATTTGAGGCATTTTTTCAAACACCTCATTGCCTTTTCTATAGCTTGTCATGGCCTTCCATCACCATGAGACCACATTTCTTTGAGGCATTTTTTTAAATAGTTCAATATGTCTTATTACAACTATAAATATATTATTATTTTGTAGAAGTTTGATGATTTAGTTCATTTAAAAATAGGTTTCAATTTTTAGTGGCTATTAGTAATATTGTAGTTTTCTTTTTGGCCCCGAAAGGCCTTGCAAGATGGTTAAACGAATCTTAGCCGTTCATCATTTTTTGCCATTTTTTGCTATTTTTTCTGTTGGTTTTCTCCACTTATTACTGCTTTCCCCACTGCTATTGGTTTAGAGTACATTTATTAAAATGAAAATTATGACCAAGATCCTAATAACAAGCACTTTTAGATTTTAAGGTTATGGCTCCCTTTACCCTACGTAGTTAAGTATATATTAACATAATTAATATATAATGTAAATTTTATATAATAAAAAACATTAATATGTAATTATATTATTTATTATTATTATATATTCGATAACAAATAGATATAATTTATGTTATTAATTCAATATTATTATATTTTTTATTTAATACAAAATATAGTAATATATTATATATTTATATAATACAGATGTATTATATACAAAATATATATATATATATATGCTGCTCTCTATATATATATATATATATATATATATATATATATATATATATATATATATATATAATTGATTTTGGGTTCATCTCATAAAAAAAAAAATCTACATTCATTTTTCCAATTAAATTATTACAATTAAAAAAATATATTCCATAAAAATTATCTACTACAAATCAAACCTAACCCTCACTTATTTTAATGGATGACCTCTTTCTAACCTAACCGCCATACACTTCTGAAATATAGTGGATGGCCTCTTTCTAACCTAACTGCCATACACTTCTAAAATTTAGTGGATGACCTGACACCATGATCGTCACTTATAAAGCTACAGTGGTTTGAACTGCAACAAACCTAGCCATTGATTTTGGCACCCTGGTTTTACTTTTTGCTTTAAGTCTAACATGGAACCTAACCATGGAGTTACTGAGTTCTCCCACGTTTGAATAATTTTTACACATACACAATATAACTAACACACTCACCTAATATCCACAACTTGGAGGAAATGCATATATGCCGAGTGGCGGGCAGAAAATCAAAAAAATTCACGTAAAGTTCCCGACCTCGGCGAATGTGAAAACGAGGAGAAAAAAGGAAAGGTAAAGTTTCCAAACACAGATGAATGTGAAAACGGTTCAGGCTGCAGCTCGCTAAGCGGAAACCAATAGTGGCGGGGAAAGCAGCCAAAAAAAAATGGTGAAAAAACAACTGAAAGAATGGCAAAAATGATGAACGAGTGAGATTCTTTTAATCGTAGTCCATTGTAATATGGACCGTTCAACGTCAAAAGGGCTTGGAAAAGCTTGACGTGGGGACACCTTCAGCGTAATAAAATTAAGTAAAATAATGGTTTATAAAATATTATAGAATAAAATATATAATAAATAAGAGAATTTTATAATAAAATTAAATATATTATTTTAAAAATAATTTTAAAGTAAAATGAAATAATTTATAAATAAATAGAAACAGTTATATGTTTTTAATATTTGTAATTTAGTTTAACAAAATAAAAAATTAGAATTAATGATGGTATTTGAAAAATTAGAATAAAAATTTACATAATCTAGACTATAGATATCTTAAATGCAACTCACTTAAAGCATAGAGCTATGAATCTAGGCTTTTATATTGAGCTTGTTATTTAGGATAAGATTGATCTATTAACTAGCAATCACACCTTGGTGTGCAATGGGTACATCGAAGAGGTGTGGAAGGTCAATTAGGAAAGAAATTGGTCTATTAGTTGCATACATTTGTTTAGTGCATGAGGTCAATCAGTAGGTTATTTAGTAAATGATGTTGTTTGTAAAACAAAGGTCTCAATGGAGAAGTCATAGCTTTAAATAGACTATGCATCCACTTAGAAGGATCAAAACACAACTAAAACAAAACCTCTGAATCAAGAAGATAATCAAGCTCCATTACTAATAGGTTCATGTATGTTTGCAATAGGGAGAGAGAGAGAGAGAGTTCATATTTCAGTGTGTATGTTTATTTAAGCATTAATATATAAAAAATATATAATATAAATGATAAACAGTGAATAAATTTGGAATCCAAAAAATATGTTGGTTATATGTCTCTACAAACCCTTTTTCCTAATCCAATTTTAATTAAGAAACATATCTATGAGAATATGATTGTATGAAATATTTGTAATTAATTATAACATTGTGTTATAGAAAAAATAAATAAGATTATGAACATTAATTTATGAAGAAAAAATGGAGAGTAAAAATAAAAAATAACTCTTCTATATGGAGAAATTTACCTATGATTATTAGAGGATGCATATTTTAACTCTATAATTTAAGAAATGCATGTTTTTCCTATTAAAACATCATATTAAAGTATGATTTTTTTACCAAACCATGTTTGTGTAGTACATATTGAAAATAATTGTAATGTGTTTCATTTAGTCAAGTGTTTTGAAAATCTATACAATTTCATTTCCTAATACAAAATATCATTAAATGTTTTGAAAATTATAAAATTAGATTTCTTAATACAAAATATCATCTTTGTTTATGACATATTAGCTAGAGTTAGGTAAATAAAAGAAAAACTAATTAAAACATTTTAAAATCAATAGGTATTAGAAGTAATGAATTTTAAAGAGGTAATATGAATAAAATGCACAATAGAATCTAGTTAAACTTAAATATGTTCAAATGTATTTTTATGTTAGGCTTAATTATTCTCAAATATGCACTCCACTAAACTAATAAATTTACTAGTTTAACAATACACATAATTTGACTTATTCAAGTCACAATTTATACTAATTTAATATAATTTTATTTTCATCACTTAATTACCCTCAAATATGTTTCCCATGCGCCAATAGCTTAATTTTTTAACTATGGATAATTAAGCCATAACGAATATTAATTATTTGTAAAGTGATTCTTATGGCTTGATTCACCTTAGTTGTGTACTGAATCAGCCAATAAATGAACAATTCAATAAAATACACAGTATGATTCACATATTCGTCCATGTGTATGTGATGTGGAGGTACTAGCTTCATTGTTGAATCTTAGGGTTCTTTGTGTGGTGCATAGATATCTCCCATCACTAACACTATCCATTCAATTGAAAGCTCTTTGTGTGGTGTGCAAATCTCACCAATTTCATTTACCTCACTCCATGGTTAGTATAAAGGATAATCTTTATAAAAAATCATGGATTTATATGTTCTTAGTCCTATGATTGTGGTTGAATTGAATGAGACTTGGGCTTTTGAGCTCCCTTACAAATGATGTCCTCAATATTTTGCATCCTACTTAAGTCCAGTTGATAGGAATATATGTATACCTACTAATGTAGTGGTCATGAGTTGTAATAATTTCCATATTATAGAGCTTATCATATCTTTAGTTAACAAAGCTTTTAATGATCCCTAATAATTGATATCATCTATGACTAAAGGAATCAATCTACTAAAGTATAACACATTTCAAAAATCATACAATCAATAGTAATTTTACACCTCATCCTTATTAAAAAGAGATAAATAATTGTCATGTACTTTTCTGACCAAAATTTACCTTTGACTATTAGATTGAGCGTGACTTAAAAATGATCATAAGAAACGGCCAATCCATTGCCCCCCACAATACTTTGATCATATTCTTTTGTCCACATTCTAAACACTCAATTTTCAATGAAGAAATCTTTGATACAATGACTTACCAAAAAGACTATGTTAAACATTGTAATTATGAAAGAAGGAATTAAAAATCAAAATGGGATAGGAAGAATCTTTAGAATTATCGTTTAAGAAGTATTGGTCAAAGACAAATATGAGAATCTCTTTTAAAATGCATATTTATTGGATTGGATAAATTCATACTTGATTACAACATTGCTGACCATGACAACTATAACTGGCAGGAGACAAATTTTCATAAGAGTTAAAATTTAACCATGGCTATGATGATAAATGATGAC
>VDFB02021603.1:0-68049 GCA_007258455.2 Sequoia sempervirens
AAACATCCAAATATTTGAAAAAATTCATCCGCCTCATCTCCCTTGCACCCGTAATAAACACCATTCATAATAAACTGATCGTCATCCTCAACCTTTGGTGAAAGCAGTTAGAAACAAGTCTAGTAGGTTAAAAGCAAAACTCAAAAGCGTCAAGTCTCAAGTCTAAGTCAGTACCTAAACAAGTTGGTCAAGTCTTTGTGTCAATAGTCCATCATCCAAATAGTCCCATATCAATCATCTGATAACATCATGTTGTAGGATGAATCCTTCCTACAAGGGGAATTTTTTATCAGAAAGAACATTTTGGATAAACGAAATGGCGTGCCATCATCCACTAACATGTCCTAGGATGTATCCAAGTCCTACAAGGGGCATTATCTTTTGGCAATAAATTTCAGTTCTTATCCTTAAAAACACATTCCTTTTTGGTTAGCGGTATTGAAGAACATCAACTTGTTTGTGTACTTGGTCTTTTTCTTTTAACTTATCTTATTGCGCTCAATCCAAGGACCTCTCGATGATATCCGAACGAAGGATTTAGAGAGATATGAATGGGGCAACGATCATTATTCTTTTGTATGTTGTGCTTATTGGACGTTCTTGTAAAATAACTTGGCAAATACTTGCTTTGTTAGATATGTATGGAGGATGTTTTAGATAGCTTGTTGACTATTGCATTGATTGGTTATACCTTTCCGTGTTTTGGTCCGAGATGTTTGAGACTTCTAAAGTGCATCCTAGCAAGGTTTCCGTATGTCAGGTGTGAACAAGAATACTCCTCTCTATTTGTCGAAGTCAAATTCCATCACACTAAGTACAACACCATCCTGGTCCTTCATACCTTGATGCATCGTACTTAGGCGTGTTATCAAACATAAAGTAAGTGACCCTTTGAAAATCCCAATCCTTGATAAGAAAATCATCCATCTATCATTCATTTCTTATCATCATTTCTCATCATCATCTCTCATTATGTTGGCTTGTTGGATCCTCTTGTCATCATCTCATTTCCGTACTAACATCACATCATGAATAGTTAATCATCATCACCAATACATCCATCATGCATCCATTATGCATTCATCTTGCATCCATAAATCATTAGAATTCTACATATCATCTCACATGCTTCATCATCATAATATAGATCTGTTAGTCTCAGCATACCACATATCATCCATATCATACATAATAGGAAGCATCGATCATTTCACATGCATTGCATTTGCATCATCATCATAATATAGATCTGTTCTAAGCATTTGCATAAAACATCCATTGCATAATCATAACATATCACATCATATCATCATTTAAGTTGTTTAGGATAATACTGATTTGTTATTCTAAGCATCTTGAAATCATCTCATTTGCATCATCATCCATAACCATCCATTTTGAACCTCTTTATCGTGAGATCGACCCTCAAATTGAATCTTTTCGCTCGATCTATCGAGGGGGCAATGTACTGTACTTTCCACTGGGCATCCGAAAAATCAAAATTTTTTTTATTTTGATCGCGGCAGGTTATTCTTTGAACCAACGCAACAAGTACATTGCTTCAAAGAGGGGCAAAATGTAGACATGCAAAATTAACATTATGCATTCGATCGGATTCAGTCAAATTAGGTCTCACATTAGGCCCATTCATCACTTTCATCCATTCATTAAATAATCTCATTTCCTAAGGTCATTTATCAAATAAACATTATCATCAGCCTTTTAATAAATCAAACATCATCACTTTAATTAAATAGATCAAACATTTATTTAATTAAATCCATATTTCATCCTTTTCTTATTTAAATAAATCAAATATTTAAATCCTAAAGGTCAACTCACCTAATCAGCATTAAATCAGCATAATCATCATCTATTTAATCGAACCCTGATTAAATGTTAATCCCATCCCACTTGCATTATCTAGATCTAGCCACTTGCACATATAAATCAATTTATTGATTTATTAAAAACCTCATTTTCCCTCAACATGACAAGTCAAACATGGCATTTATTGCTGTTTTTCTTGTCCCCCTCTCAAAATTTATTGCAAATTCAAATTCAAATTCTCCCTCTCATGGGAACTCTTCCCAAATCTTGCATAACCATTGACCTATCATCATTTGACAAGTGTCATCTTCTCATTAGAGGATCTTTAGTCCCACATTCACCATCTTGGCTAATCTCTCATCAACAAAATCTATAAAAGAAGGCCTTCATTCTCATTCATAGGATCAACAATTTTATGCAAGGTTACTCTCTTAGTTTGAGAAATAATCTTGCTCTTCATCTCCATTGCAATACATCATCATTTTAGCTATTAATCAAGGGTTGGGAAAGGGTCACTAGCACATGTGACACCAATCCAACATGGAATAGGTGATTATCTTGCTTTTGAAATGTCTTCTTGATGTTGTTTTTGTTACTTGTGGCATTTCTTTAGCATAGATATTTTATTTCATGGAGGTATTTGCAGATTTGTATGTTTAGACTAACCTTTCTAATGTGTATTTGAGGTTGGTCTTACTTGCAGATTTAGGGTACTTTAGCAGATGAACATGCTTATTATTTTCTTGCATGGTAAGTGATTATTTTGTTATATTTAATTCAATAATTCAATTTTTATATATTAACATCTATAATTTTTATTTTATCAGTTGGAACTCCAGAGAATTGAAGAGAGGAAGACGAATGAATGTATTTGAAAGACAACAACGGGTCATCCCACAATACTGGTTTACAATTTCTGGGAGATCCTAATTTTTGTTGAAATCACACATATTTAGAAAATATAATGATTTAAGCCTTGAAAAGTTCCATTTAAAGGATTCCAATTGAAGAGGGTTTGATTGAACCACCTTAGATCAAACCCCCTTGGATAGAACCCCGCTATCTTTTAACCATACCTATAACAAAGTCTCCTTTACACTTGTCAAAATGCTGATAAAAAACCTCTTTTGATTTACCTTTTGGGGGATCAAATGAATTCATTTAAAATTTATTTTTTCTAACTATGTAGTCCTTATTATAAGCTTCCCAAAAAGTATAATTTTAAACAAATTTAATTTAATTATTATATTTATTTTTTATTTCTTGTGAATGTAGGTTTTTCACCAAAAATCAAGCTCTCAGTTCTGCACGTGGAAAAATAGTAGATTATCAAAAAAAAAATTGAAAAATTTCAGTGCACTAGATATTGAAGTCCTTGATCCAACAACAAAAAAATTGAATTTCGATACATACAAAAAAATTTATGTTGTATACAAACCGCCTATATCTAAATTGTAATTGGTTTGACTTCAAAACTTGATTAAGGAAAAACATTCAATAAAACACTATGAAACCAAATGAAAGTACTAGATATTGTAGTTAAAAATCTAAATTCAAAAAAACTAGAACTTTATCCTTTAGGGAAAAAAAGTTATGTTGTATATGGTTAGCATCACTCAAAAATGGTGTTTACTGAAAAAAACTAGTTTTCAAAGGAGGTGGAAAAAGAAGTGTAATCTAATTCCAAATTTTTTGAAAAAAACATATTTAGAATCTATAGACAAAATTTTACAAACTACTAGTTTGTATCATCTTCAAATTCCTCACAATTTAGCCGCTATAGGTGCTCGGAGGTGAACATTTAGTTAGAAAAAATTAGTTTAGTGTTCAGTTTGGCCAAAAATTGTAAACCAATATTGTGGGATCACGCCAACATCACATACATATCCATCTAGCTAAAAATCGAAGGCAACTCACGATCTATTTCCTTCCCCTAGTGGGAGATGACTATGTATTAGGGTCATTTATTGTATGCCTACGTGGTATTTTGAACATATAATTCATACTACAAATATGTGACATTTTATGTCCATGTAGATTTTTTGCAAGCCTATATGACTTTATTGAATATATTGTATACTTTCATGAACATATAATGTTGTATTCCTTATGGATTTTTGGTTAATGCAAATCTTATTTTACCACTGTTATACATATTTGCACTACAAATGATGAATTAAATAAATGAATAATTACACAAAGTTCATTGTTAGTAATTATAAAATTGTTACAAATATCGTATGTCTTTACTATTTAGATGCTACTTCATATTGTTAGTAACTGTAAAATTATTACAAATATTGTATGTTATTGTATTTCCTATAAATAATTCAATAATTTGTGAAGAGTGCTTTGCACAAGATGCAGTAACCATACTATAGGAAAAAATTCTACAATTTGTACCATGGCTTCAACTAGGTCTAGAACACACCTCGAAGCCAAACCACAAATACTAACTCATACCACAAAGTAGCACAATTTCAACACCATTCTACAATTATGATTGAATTAGCTATTTTTGCTTTATGCAAACAGGGAACTTTCTATGAGTGAATAAAAAACCATAGTTCCAATAGGCTTTAGCTATATACAATGCTCTTTTGGCTTGGTACAAAACTCCTTTGGAAAGATTTGAATTTGAAATAACAATTGGCATGGTCTTCCAAATGAGATACCTAATTCCCAAATAATTGTATCCATGAAATAGCTCATCCAGGTAGTGGAGTTAGCTTGGGCTTTGGGTTTGCTCCCTATAGGTCTCAGGTTCAACCTCCCACTCTCGTGAATGACTGGTGGGCCTGTATACAGGCCATGGGATCCACCCATAGGGGCTAGTCTCACCCTAGCTCGCCCCAAGTACCTAAGGTATGGGTTGTTGGGCCACTAGGCTGAGTCACAACGATGCCCTTGCCACATAAAAAAATTGTATCCATGAAATACTTCTAAATGACAAGAAAGACCCAAAGGGTGTGTGCAAGAAGTTGAGTCCAATTTTTTGCAAAAAAGTGGATGTGTTTTCCCTGATTTTTTGAAATTTTCCACATTTGACCTTAAAAATTGAAGAACTTAGAGTTGGAATCTTAAAAAAGTCACTAATCCTAAAATTTAGTACTCAGAGTCTAGTTTCCAAATATGTAATTTTATTTTAATACCCAGATGATATAAATTGATTTTCAATAGGCATGTCTAAAAACTATTGTTTAAAAGTCACTTTTTTTACCATACCATGCACTGTACATCATCCATATTTTGACCTAAATAATCATATTTCTCTGAATCCTTTTGGGAAATATTTGTAACAAAATGAAGAATGTTCGTGATATTTTTTTTTGTTAATTTTTTACTAGCCATATTTGTTGTTTTCAAAAAAATTCATGTACGTCATGCATAAGATGGCATAAACTTATCATCTTTTGATTTTTTTTCAAATTGAAAAGAATTTTCTAAAGAATGCTCACGCATAATTCATTTTTCAAAAGAATATTTTATTAAAATACTAAAACCCCCTAATATTTCAAGTTTATGAGCCAGTTTCATCAAAAAATATTTTAAAAATAGAAAACATAATCCAATTATAAAAAAATTACATAACTATAATCTATAGTTTCATCTATAATGGGTTTTAATTTCATCAAAAAATTGTACAAAAAACATATTTAGACATTTTTCCAAAGTTGCTCTTTTATTCTGACATTTATATGACCTTCAAGTTATAGGTCAAACCAAGTCCAAAGCCTAGGTTTGGGTTCCCAAGCCTTTTCTTGAACCGAAAAACAAAGCGCAAACCCAACCAAAAATTCAAATTTTAAGAAACAGGATCTCGTTTCATTTTTTTTATATATTTTTAAAATATGGAGTCTCATTTTATAAAATGGGATCCCATGATCTCATTTTTGGCTTGGCATCCTGAAGTAAAAGGGTGCTGGCAAGAAGTTGAGTCCACTTTTTGGCCAAAAAGTGAGTTTTTTCCCTGATTTTCAGAATTTGACACATTTGACTTTAAAATTTGAAGCACTTAGAGATGAAATCTTCAAAAAAGTCACCGATCATAAAATGTAGCACTTAGAGTTTAGTTTCCAAATATGTAATTTATTTCAATACCCAAATTGTACAAATTGAGTTTCAATAGACGTTTCTAAAAACTACTGTTTAAAATTCACTTTTTTATACCATACCATGCATGTGTACGACATCCATATTTTGACCTAAATTATCATATTTTTCTAAATCCTTTTGGGAAAATATTTGTGACTCACTGAAGCTTGTTTTTGATATTTTTTGTAATTTTTAATTGAATATTTTTTTTTGTTAAATTTTTATTAGGCATATTTGAAGTTTTGAAAAATCGTCATGTACGACACACATAAGATGACCTAAACTTATCATTTTTTGATTTTTTTTAAATTGAAAAGAATTGTTTGAAGTTTGTTCTCGTGCAATCCATTCATTAAAATGTTATGTTGATAAAAATTATTAAAATACTAAAAAACTTGATAATTCAAGTTTATGGACTAGTTTCATTAGAAATTAATTGAAAAATAGAGAAATTAATCAAATTATAAAAAATTTACATATTTGGAATCTGCACTGTCTCATCTATAATGGGTTTTAATTTTGTAATTTTTTTTGCAAAATAGGTCTTCAAACATATGTCCAAATTCACTATTTTCCCGTGACATTAACAGGACTTTCAAGTTGCAGGTCAAACTAGGTCCAAAACTTAGGTTCGAGTCCCCAAGCCATTTCCTGAACCAAAAAAAAAGCCAAAAACCCCTCCCAAAAATTCGTAATTTAAAAAAGGGGATCCTGTTTCATAAAAAATTATTTTTATGGTTCTATGAAACAAGATCTCATTTTGTAAATTACCAAAAATGGAAATTTTTAAAATGGGATCCCGCTTTGAAAAATTTCTGAAAATGGAAATTTTCAAAAATTGAGTTCCCAAAATAGAAAAATTTCAAAACGGGATCCTGTGATCCTATTTTGAAAATTTTCTATTTTTGGAAATTTGTGTTTTTGGAAAAATTTCAAAACGAGATCCCATTTTGAAAATTTTAAAAAACGAGATCCCATTTTTTAAATTTAGGCTCGGGATCTCGAAGCTAAACGAGATCCTACTTTTTAAAAACGAGATCCCATTTATTAAAAAGTAGGATCCCCTTTTTTGCAAGCCGATTCATTTTTTTGCCTAAGGAAAAAACTTCCATGTTTCATGGACTCATCTTCTTCCATTTACCCAAAATGGGATCTTGTTTTCTAAATAATGGGATCCCATTTCATTTTGCCCAATTTCAAGTTTTTTCTAAGCCTAAAACTTCCACTATAAGTGGACTCATCTTCTTGCTTTTACCCCAAATCTTGGAGGGCTCCCAAACAAACATCAAACATAAAATAGGATAATACCACTAACACAAACTCAATTTGATCACATGGTGAGAAGAAAAGGAAAAAACCTTATGTAAATAATAGTGACAATCATGCCACTATAAAACCCGATGGAATTAACATAGAATCATATTTAATCTTTGAAAATCACACAAGAGAAAGCACAAACTCATCAAGCTACACAAAAATAAACCTACAAAACAAAGAAGAAAAATAAAATGAGCATAAAATATGTTAGAGAAAATAACCTAGGAGAAACATTTGCCAATAAACCTTCACGAATGAGCAAGAGAAGCGCACAGGTTATTTCACCAAAGAAAAAAAATGAATGAGATGAATTACATATTGTACAAAGTGCCTTAAAAAGGCATGAAAAGTGGGTGATGGGTGAGAAACTTCCCATCATAGGAAAAACTACTTGAAAAACAAATACATTATTATACCTAAGTTAAAACTTAAGATTATACTAACAACCCCCATTAAGTGCAAACTTAGGGAGAATGAAGATGTAAAAAATAAAAAATGCAATATGGCCCCTGGTTACACAACCATGTTAGGTACCCATTTACAATGCATTCTCTCACATCTGGAGAAAAGGAGAAAAACCCTGTGGGAAAAAACCCCTCCAAAAGAGAGAAAATAAAACAAAAATGATGCATGGATGGAGGACTCAATCACACCCCCCAAGGACTACATAAAACATGTATATACAATCAATAGCCAAAGAGAGAGAATATGTAGCCCCCCACAATGTGTAATCACCTACAAAATGGTAAGTTCTTGAAGAAAAAACATGATCCAATGTCAACAAACAACTTGTCTCCCTTTTGGAAGAAACAAAACCAAGTACAAATGCAGGTATCCTTCCCATTCCGGATAGGAACTAAAAGAAAGAAGCATGAAGATGTATGATGATGTCTTTGGAATTTTCTCATGTGTTTCCAAGACCTTGGAAGATGATGCCATGAACAAATCAAGAACATTCCCAATCACAATAGGATGTGACAAACAAGGTACCACTAGAAACAGGTGTTGAACAATATCCAAAGATAGAGATGGTTTGACAACAATTGTGCAATAATTGTCATCAAAGAGGAGAGATAACCCCTCAAATGTATCCTCCAAATTTGAAATATGAGATTCTATGAACAAGGAACCAATGTTTGACAAATACAAATCTTAATCAGGAAGACAATAAAATACTTGTTATAATAAATCACTAGATGTGCTCAGTGAATCATTAATACAAGATGAATGGTCCTATTGAACAAGAATGATACGAGCCTCAATCAATGACTTTTCATAATTTGAATCATGTTGAAGGTGAAGGTACATCAACTATCCTTGATGGAGAAGAAGGAAAATCTAGAGAACCCTCATCATCCTCATCTGAAGATTCAAAGTATTCCAAAACTTCGAACTCCTACATGGTAGCATGATCATAGGATATCCTATCTAAAAAATGAAGAGGCACAAGACAATTTGAAACAAGATAATCTTGGAATAGCCGAGTATCAAGATCTCCATGTATCTCCCAAATATTATTCAAAATAATATGAGGACACTCAAAATGATCAATAGCATTCAAAGTGTCATCATCAATATGCATTGCAATAACTCCCAAGACATGATCCCTTTTGCAATTCCATGTAAATTTCTTACTATTAGTACTAGGAGGGGAAACAAGATTGTACAAATGTGGCAACAAATGAAGCCATTTGACATTTTTTATGATACCATCTTTCCATTGTTTATAGTTTCCCCTTTCAACATAATCACAATAGGATGAAATGAAAACCTCATAATCAACTATGACTAATATCCAATAATACAAAGACATTAACCTTCAACAAAAAATAGAAAGTACAAAATACTCCAAATGAAGCCTTCCCAAAATACTTCAAGAAGCAGTGATGCAAAAAAAGGCCTAAGAATCTAAAAAAATAAACACCTTACTGGGTTCTCACTCCAAATCACCAAGCTAGATCTCAAATCAACTCCTTTGTTAACAAGAAATGAAGCAAAACTAATATGGATCTTCAACAAATTAAAAGCATCACCAAATAGAAAAATATGAGAGAAATTCATCAACCATTGCAAAGGTGATGAAAATACGCTTTCATTGGTACGTGGATTACGAAAATTAGCCTCTAGGAATCAATTCTAGTTGCCCATGTGACCACGTCCTTGAGAAGAGGGAAAAAAATTGGTCCCAAACACTAAGAAAATTCCATAAAGGCACTAAACCTTCACAAGCAAAAGACTACCCTCTGCCTCCAAAGTTTGAGCCTTTAAAAGCACTTCACTTGAACAATGCAAGTACAAAATATATAAAGACCAATTAACACATCTCGAGCTCAATGTGGGATTAAAGCCCCAAATAGCATTCCAAACAACCACAGATGGGAACACCTCAACAATTGTGTGGAAAACAAACCCTAGGATTTTTTTGGCAAAACTTTAGAGATATTAAAGTTTGCATACAAAAATATTCAATGATGAGGAATGCTCTGCTCTATGTGGGATGGTGTATATGCACTCCAAGCTCTCTAGTTTGAATCTATGCCTTTCACATTTATAGATGAGATTTGTTGTAGATGTAAAAGGGACCCCATGAAATTTGTCTTAGTTTATATAGGGTCTTCCAGTAATAAGTAAATAGGACCGAGTATGCCACTACCAATACAAAATATTTCATAGCCTTTGAACAACTATTTAACAAAACAAAAAAAATGAATGCTTTGAAAAATAATGACTGTGCACTCAAGAAGAAAAATCAGGCCTCCAACAATGCCTCAATAGAGATGAATGTGCCTTCCACAACAAAATCGAGCCCTCAAACTGATTCACAAGCTTTCAACATAGAAAAATCACACCTTCCTTTGAATAAATAAGTCAGCCCAGCAGCAAGGAAATCGAGCCTCTTCAAGAAAAATAGGCCCCTCTAAAGATACAAAAATGTGCCTCTAAAGGGAAAAAAAATCACCGATGTTAGGAAAAGAAAATATGCCTCAAATATGGAGAAATTTTGGCTTCAAATCAATGCTTCATAGGAAAAAATGCCACCTCCAAATCTTGACTTGGGCCTGGCAAGGTTCATACATAGCCTGAAAACATAAAAGGTACCCAGTGGAAGGTGATCAAGGGCTACAAGAAGAGTACCCTTGTGGGCTTGTAGAAGGAAGAAGCACCCTCATGAGGTCCTGCAAGAAAAACACCTTAAAAAAAAGTCACGCCCTCATAACAATTTGAAATTGGGCTTCGACAAAACACCATCACTGCCTACTCAACAGAAATCATGCCAGATATCGAAGCAATCACATCACAAATTGGAAAGCCTTCAAATAAGAGAAAATTGGCCTACAACGTTGAAATTTAAAGAAATTTCAAATACCAAAAAAATGATCTCAAGAATCTCTAGCGAAAACTCTCAAGGAAGGAGTTGTAGATTGGGTGGCTCTAATACCATGTTAGAACAAATAACCCAGGAGAAACATTTGCCAATAAACCTTCACAAATGAGCGAGAGAAGCGCACAAGCTATTTCAAATGAGAAAACAAAATGAATGAGATGAATTACATATTTTACAAAGTGCCTTAAAAAGGCATGAAAAGTGGGTGATAGATGAGAAACTTCTCAACACAAGAAAAACTACCCGAGAAACAAATACATTATTATGCCTAAGTTAAAAATTAAGACTATACATTATTATTTTCCTTTTTGCCCAATCTAGGCCACAATTTACTTCTCCACATCTCTTTTGAACTAAATTATGCATGTACCATCCACCTCCTTCAATTTCTATATCCATTCTTTTCCCTACTATATCAATCTTTTCACTTTCCTATGCAATTACTTTGTTTCCTTGAGACAAGAAATGTACCATCCCTATTCCCTACTATTTCTTCATCCTTGTTGACTATCTACAATGTCACAACCCCTAATACTACACAACTACTACTCATCCACTATCTTCCTTCCAACTATGGCTTCTCTATTCGTATGTACACTTCTTGAATTCCATGTCAAAGCACCTCAATAGCATATATTTTTTCTTTCCACACCAAACTACACGCTATTTAGTTTCAGTTCATATTTCTTGACAAGTGTTTGCAATGCTTGTCACTCCTCAAGCTACTTCCCACCGGTTGACTCCTTGTCAATAATTTTTCTCAATATCACTACCTCACAAGTATTTAAACATGGGATTCTCCTACTTCCTTTCTACATGAGCCTTTCCCTCTTCAATCCACGCTTCTACCAAACATTCCACTATTGTCATGCACTACACCAAATAACTTCCACCCACATCTTTTGGAATCTCCACCTTTTTTTACTAATCTTTAGAGGTGGTTCCAATTCCTACTCCCTTTACCCACTCTTTTATGAAGCACTCAATATCACCTATTATGTAAAAGTATTCTTCTCATTATCAAATAGCACCTCATGTATTTTATCCTTTCCTTCCTTGGGGTCTTCTCTTGAACAAGTTTCTAATGTTGTAACGCTGAAAATGAAAAGGCTTTTGCACAATAGACAACAAGGAAGATCATTAGAAGCACACATGCATACAATACTAAAATCTAAAATACAAATTCATTTGTTAAGCAACAAAGAACATGGGAAAGTAAAAACGTAATTAAAACTAGAACAATCTCACCAATTCCAAACGTATTTCCATGATTCATCTCGATTTCCCTTCTCCATTTTACTTGTGTAGTATAATTTCCCTCATATTTTCAAGTTCGTGCAAGTATAGCCTAAGATAGTGATTAGCAAAATATCGAAGATTTCAGACAAAGTGCTCTCAAAAGTTATAAAATTCGCGAGAGAGATTGGAATGAAGAATGACAGATCAATTTATAGAAAATTGATTATTCGAACAACAGGTCAAGATTGAAAGATCAACAGACGGTTGAGATTGACTGATTAGACACGCATTCTGATAACTGACAGTGATGACATGAGTGATTCAAATTAGAAATAGAATTAAAGATTAAATAAATGATTTAATCTTTAGTTCGGCATTCGAAAACATTAGAAATATCTTTGCATGACAAAGATGAAGATTGATTAAAGCAACTCCCTGTTCGAACGCACGCACAACATTTAATTAATTAAATAATAATATTTAATTAATATGCATGTGCACGCAAATGAGTTAGAAGTGGACGATTGAACGGTTTGATGAAGAGATTACTCGAAGACGCCACTCAGACATTAAATCAATAGTTAACTGAACGATTAAAATAGATGTCGAGTCGAGTAAAAGTGAATACTTAGATAACTCACATAATTATTTAAAATATAGAAGAATGTGTTAAAATAGAATTAATGAATTAAATAATTCATTTAATTCGAGACTCAATATTCGAAGAATAATTAAATAAATAATATCTATTTAATTAAGTGATGAAGGGACTCAAAATGAATAATTAAATAAATTAAGAACTTATTTAATTATAGTTGAAATATGATAAAGAATAAATTAAATAAGAATTTATTTAATTTGACAAGAAGGATGAGGTTAATTAGTAACATAATTAAATAAAAAGCGTTTATTTAATTAATTAGATAGAATAAAGACAATGTGAATTAATTAAATAATAAGATTATTTAATTAATAGATAGAATTAATGTTAAGATAAATAATTAAATAATTGACATTATTTAATCATGACCATGAAGAATACAAATTATGAAGAATATGGAAGTCGCAGGCCTAAACCAGATTTCGGTGTCTACATTTGCCCCTCTTTGATACAATGTCATTTTGGCGTTGTGTCAAAGAAAGTCGATAAAAATATGCCCCAGTCATGCTCCAGATTAGAATAGGTGAAGGTATGCCCCCTCGGGAAAATTGACAAATCTCTGAAATGTTCAGAAAAATTTGGAAATGCTCCCGATTAGTCCAGTAGATAGGCAGAAATGCAATGCAGTTGACAGAATTGGGTTCGGAAATGGGAGGGATGGGTATGGGATGATAGAAAATGGAAGTTTACATGGCCAGTAGGAAAGAAATGCCACCTAAGCCCTAGGTATATATTTGAATTAGGGTGAAAAACTATTCATTTGCACCCACTTAGCTTAGAGATTTGAAGATTTGCTCTGACTTTTAGCGAGGATGTCTCCAGTTCCAACCACCCATCATCATGCATACAAGATCCAGACATACCAGAGACCAGCCGGCACGGACCCCCCGGTATGGACCTAAAACTTATCTTTTGAAAATTTTTAACTTGCGCGTATTTTAAGACATTTATTGCATTTTAAGTTATGCGTCATTTTTAATTTTGCACCGCATGTGTATGTGCGAACGACGCATGTGACCGCGAAAAGCTGCATTTGAATTTTAATGCCGGTCGGTTAGATTAGGTTTTAGCGAATAACCACATATGTTTATTTTGTTACGCATTTGAATTTTTGCAACGCATGTGCATATTAATAGCCGCATTTGTTTATTTAGATACGCATTTGATTTCCTGAAATGCATGTGAATAGTTATAGCCGCATTTGCTTATTTCGAAATGCATTTGAGATTATGCAATGCAAATGATAGTTTTATGACACATTTGATTATTATTAACCGCATTTGTGGAAAAGCGATGCATGTGTTAAAGAATGACGCATGTGCGAAATAATGATGCATTTGCATTTTATGTTAAAACAGTCATTTCTCACTAGAATAGATGATTTAGGCTTACATGAGGCATGTTTGATGTTGTTGCAGGTTGTATTGGACCCTATCTATACACGGGAGTCGAGACCCACGACGTTTCGATTCAGAGACAGTTTGCGGCTGGCCGAGCGACAGACTCTATGGCATTTGGGTTTGTTGCACATGACCGATATGCCCCAGATTAGGGCAAATCGGGGTTTGTTGATAGCACTATGTGAGCGGTGGCACTCAAAGACATCTTCCTTCCACCTTCCGACTGGAGAGGCCACGGTGACCTTAGAGGATGTGTATAGGATATTGAGACTGCCGATTAGAGGGACACGAGTGGTCTATGATACCCAGAGGGGTATAGCTAAGATGTGCAGATATTACCCCCACGCTGACGTTAGACAGCTAGGGGTTGACGACTATGAGATTAGATGGTGGGTACTGGCCCAGAGATATAGATAGTTAGACTGTCTAGTAGCGACCTTGATAGGCGGTATTGTACTGCTTGACCGCCGAGGTCATGGATTCCCTGTAGGATGGGGGGAGATGTTAGTGGGCATGCTCAAGCGGCGAGTTGTATATGCCTGGGGTTCGTGTGTACTAGGGATGTTGTACTTCCACTTGCATGATATTGCCTATAGAGAGGCACAGTCGATGAGCTGCGGTACCATGCTGCTGATGGTATAGGCATGGGAGCATATTGCCATTTTCAGGCCACCGATTATAGTAGATGTTCTTCATGGAGCTCCATACACCTTCCGTTATGCGGGGGCAACCACACAGCACCATATTGGGGACACAGGTTATTTCAAACATGCTATAGACTTGATGCAAGAGTTCACATGGAGACTGTACCTAGGGTGCGAGCAGTGGTCAGATGAGGATGAGCACCTTCCATTTTGTAGACAGATACAGTATTTGGTGGGACAGATAGTGTCCCACATGCACATTATAGAGCGGCAGCTACTGGATCGGGTATTGAGACAGTATGGAGAGGTATAGGATGTACCTCGAGGGAGAGCAAAGTTTCCTCGGTCGTCACGAGAGGTCCTGCTATGGGGACCAGAGATTCTAGTCACCACCGTAGAGGCAGATATCGATGGTTTATAGGTGCTTCCATGGAGATGGAGGGATGGACCAGCAAATCCAGGGACCACTCCAGCTTATGATCAGTGGTGGGCCGCACACAGGCCGATTCCCATGACAGATCCAGGGCAGCCAGCACCAGTAGAGCGGCGTGGTACAGGTCCCAGAGGCAAACGAGGTAGAGGAGGAGGCCAAGGAGGCAGAGGAGGCCGTGATGATGGAGGGGATGATGGCAGAGGCAGCCAACGTGGAGGCAGGAGAGGGAGGTGTGGTCGACGGGGATGAGGACCAGCCTTGTCACCGATCTGAGAGGAGAGAGGAGGAGAGGAGGATGTGGCCATGCCAGATGTGGCTAGAGGTGGTGAGGAGGAGCAGCCGGTAGAGGCAGTTATTCCAGACATCCCTGACATCCCAGCAGAGGTAGAGGTAGGTGCCGAGGAAGCAGTTGGAGAGGAGGCAGAGGTTGATGCCCTTGGATTGCTAGGTGCCTATCAGGAGGACGATGATGAGGATGATGATCACGAGAGAGAGATCCGAGATCAGATCCTAGAGGAGATCGATGAGGAGGAGGATGGGAGAGACAGAGCTAGACAGGATGAGATAGGGGCAGAGGATCCAGACATGGATACATTGCAAGCCCAGGTTGCCTCATTGGAGGATCAGATGAGAGTGTTGATGGCTGAGAGAGATGCCTACAGGGTGGAGAGAGACAGAGCCTTGATGGAGAGGGATTAGGCGGTAGCCCGTGGCAGGAGACTGAGCAGAGATTCACAGAGCTCAGGTCATTATGCACAGGACCATCAGTAGCATTTTCCAAAGAGTTGGTCAGAGCTGGAGAGAGGGAGAGATACTACCGAGACTTGTATGAGGCAGAGGTTCCCCTAGAGAGACGGGCTCCCAGTTTTTCAACAGCATAGAGTAGTAGGTCCCAGACCAGGACCCACACACAGACAGTGAGCACAGAGGGAGTGGATTAGCCATGGAGAGTAGGGCCATATGACAGACCTCCCATAGCTCAGAGATCAGTAGGTTCCCAGCATCAGTCTCCCACACACTCTCGACATGATGGCAGTGGTAGTTCAGGATAGAGATACTGTTTGAGATCCATTTGAGACATTGTATTTTGATCTGATAGCCTGTGGGCTTCCATGTATTTGTGATACATTATGACATTGTGATGTGACACATTTGAGCGATATATATATATGATTTTGGTGGTGATTCTCATGATATGCATTTCTATGTATGGATTATGCAGTCTTTATTTATACATGTGATGTTTATATGATATGCCTATGTGATGGATGAGTATATGTATTTTATGATGTTTATGCAGCTAATGAGATAATGTTGATCCTACATGATGCATGGTTCTATATGATGTATGATCCTATATGATTATGAGATGCAATGTGATGCTTATATGTATGATGGAGATGACATGTGATGCTATAGAAATGTAATATGATGCACGTATTTACAGTTGATTTGTACATGAAATTCTTATAATATGTATTAGTTTTAATGATTATTGTCTATTATGCTATGATGATTTAGATATGAACTATGCCTATATGTATGAATGTTTCTAACATGTATGTGGATGCAGGATGATGTGCACCATTTTGTGTCACTGGACTTCGTCATAATGCAAGAAAGAGGAACTGTTAGTGCGGAAAGAAAAATTGACAAAGAATGAAAAGACAGAAGATAGATGTTAGTATTAGGAATCTTCGATATTTTTTCGTATCACAAAAGGTATTGCACTTTATCATCATTGGGTGGGACTAATACAAATGGAGAAAAACACCATGATATAACATAGATCAAGGTGTGCAAGGTCATCCACTTGCTAATAACAGACAGTCGCAGACAAGGATTGTCATTAACTCATACTAAGGGCACAAGTTGCCCCAGTCTTTTTGTCGAGACAAACCACAGACAGCAAACAAAGTAAAAGACGGGTCATGATACGTCATTGCTCCTCTAAATCCTTCATGGGACATCCTTGAGGAAACTAGTAACATGACTCAAAATCAAATTGAAAAGACAGTCAATAGATAGTAGTCAAAGAAAATAGAATTCTGATACATCGTTGCTTCTCTAAATCCTGCGTGGGACATCCTTGAGAAAGCTAGTAACACAATTCCTAGTCATCAATTCAAGATAAAGGATAAGATAAATAAGCCATAGAGTCAAAAAGCCAGTAAAATATTTGCCAAAACTTGATCTTGTTTGTTTGATTTGTTGATTGATAGAGGGACCGATTGATAGAGCCTGATTGCAGGAGATACACATACTAGATAAGACTGTGAGTCTGGTTTCGATCTTATGACTATCTGTATAAGGCATGAAAAAGCCTGGTTTCAGAAAGACATGTATCGTATAAGACATTGAGTCAGATGTCGTTGATGTGATAACCTGTGTAAGGCTATGTTTGATTGTTTAACCTTGTCGATTATGTAGGAAGGACTCATCTTGAATAAGACATAGGTTTATTGTTTTGATAACATCTATTTCCAAGAAGGACACATCCTATAGTAGACTGTAGTTGATCTGTTTTGATTGTTTTGTTTGGCAAGGTGTTTGATTTGACTCAGAGATATTGTTGACTTGTTCACCAGATTAATGCATGACTTGATATGATGTGTGGAAAATTGACTGTGTGTGACGATAAACCCCAAAGGACTGACCTAGTGCGGCCTCGGGGGCTCATCGATTGATGGCCTTGCCTACGTTGTACACGCAGAGACCTCGTAGTTCGACTTGACTTGACTGACAAAACTGACTACAAATAAAAGACGTGTGTGAAAGTGAATGCAATGGACCTTAATGGACTGACCTAGTACGGCCTCGGGGGCTCATCAATTGATGGCCTTGCCTACGTTATACACGCAGAGACCTCGTAGTTCGACTTGACTTGACTGACAAGACTGACTAAAAATAAAAGATGTGTGTGAAAGTGAATGCGATAGACCCTAATGGACTGACCTAGTGCGGCCTCGGGGGCTCATCGATTGATGGCCTTGCCTACGTTATACACGCATCTAGACCTTGTAGTTCGACACGATCAATGACCTTGTCATATAGACATATGGATTGACTCAAGACGTTATGCAGACAAACCTAAATGGACTGACCTAATGCCTCGGGGGCACATCGGCAGACGGCCTTGCCTACGTCCAGTCGCAGAGGCAACGTAGTTCGACAAACGACAAAAACTGACAAGTGCGACTGACTCTGACTCTATTTTTGGATTTCTTTGAAATGTTTTGATTTTTTTGTCATTTTGAAGTTTTCTGATGTTTTTGTGTTTTCTCAAGTCATTTTGTGATGTTCGTGGATTTTCCATGGTGTTTCATCTTCCACATAACCAATGTAAGAACCCATATGACGCACGTCAAGTGTTTGCCCCCAGTCGAGTATAAGACCAATTGACTATGAATAGGGTAAAATGGGGGATATGAAATTCTCTCGATGTCAATCGTTCCAGGTCATGGGAAAGACTACCACTTATTACGGATGGTATATACAAGTGATGGACACGAAAGATAAGGGATATGTACAAGGATGGGTAGTATGTACAAGGAAAATGGATTATGTACAGGGATAAGGACTATGTACAGGGAAGTGGACTATGTACAAGGTAAATTAGAATAATAGTAGATAAAGGAGCAGAGTTGAGTACACATGGCGCTTGTTTGCCAGGTTTTCACCATGGTACCTATCCAAAGCACCACCGAAGTGGTTTTCACTATTGGATGAATGATTTGTCTTTACTATCTTCCAGATTATCTTTTTTTTTTTTTTTGGTGTTACCAAGACGCCGTTTGCTAGGTTGTCACCTTGATAACGATTTTTTTTTGTGATTTTTTTGATTTTTTTGTATTTTTGCTAATTAAGACAAAGGCTCCCAGAAGCTATGCGTAGAACTTCTTCAGATGCATACTATTGATTGGTGAGGACAATGGTTCCCCTTCAGGAGTAGAGAGTTGGTATGCTCCTGATCCAAACGCTTCTATAACAATATAAGGTCCTAACTAGTTAGGCTCAAACTTTCCTAGTTTTTCTCTTTCTGCTTGATTCTTTGGGTTCTTCATTAAAACCAGGTCACCAATGTAAAAGTTTCTATTCAAGACCCTCCTGTTATAGCTACAACGAAGGCGATTCTAGTATGCTTGGAGATGGTCTAGTGCCTTCTGTCTTCGCTCATCTAAAAATTCTAGCTCATGGAGTCTCGACACTCGATACTCTTCATCATCAATGTGGCCTTTCAAGGATACCCTTAGGGAAGGAATCTCGACCTCAATAGGTAAAATGGCTTCAGACCCAAAGACAAGTGAATATGGGGTAGCACCAGTGGGAGTACGGATACTTGTACGATAAGCCCATAAGGCAGGGTTAAGCTGTAAATGCCAATCATGACCAGCATCATTGACAGTCTTCTTGAGGATTCTAAATGATGGTCTTGTTAGATGCCTCTACTTGGCCGTTACCATGTGGGTAGTATGGAGTGGAAAAGTGATGTTGGATATGAAATTCATCACACAAGTGATGAACTTCTTGGTTCTTAAATGGGCGGCCATTGTCAGTGATTATGGACTGAGGGACACCATACTTCGTAAAGTACTCAGTGGCAGTGATAATGAACTTGTGTCCATTAGATGATGTCGGGTGGATCTTACCTATGAGGTCGAGTCCCCATTGGGAAAAGGGCCATGGTGACGTGATAGGACGGAGCTCTTGTGCTGGGGCATGTATCAAATCTCCATGAACTTGACATTGGCGGCATTTTGTTACAAAGACATATGAGTCTTTTTCCATAGTAGGCCAATAATAACCCAGTCTCATAATATTTTTGGCTAAGGTAGGACCGCTAGAATGGGAACCACATATACCCTCATGCACCCCATGCAAGGTTGCTTGTGCTTCAGTAGAATCAAGACATCTCAGTATGGTATTGTCTAAGGCGCGTCTATATAGGGTGTCTCCGACGATGGTATATTTGGCTGACTTGAGGAGGAATGTTCTACATTGGTTATATGATAGGCCAATGGGTATGACTTCAGCATGAAGGTAATCATAGATTTCTTTGTACCATGGGGAATCAGGACCAACGATGTCACACACCATTTCAGAATCTAGGATATCATAAGCTGGAACCAAAAGCTATTCCACCAAGAATTCAAACTTAGGTACGTTGTTAGGAATGTCAAGAAGTGATGCAATTGTAGCCATAGCATCTGCTGCCCTGTTTAAAACTTGAGGTATTTGATGAAACTCAATTTTGTCAAAGTACTCTTTAAAGCTATCAGCCATGCGCTTGTATGGAGCAAGCTTCTCATACTTATTCTCATAATCATCATTTACCTATCTGATTACTAGTTGAGAATCGCCATAGACCTATAGGTTCTTGATTTTCCACTTGACTGCCATGCGTAAACCTGTCACTGGAGCTTCATACTCTGCCATGTTGTTAGTGCATGGAAATGCAATCCTAAATGACTTAGGGATGGAATCACCTTGTGGTGTGATAAACAATATCCCAACCCCTGAACCATGATTTGTATGTGAGCCATCAAAGTACAGTTTCCATGTTATGTTTGTGTCAAATGTGAATATGAACTCATCAAGAAAGTCTGCAACTAATGGGTGATCTGCCTGTATGGGTGCATCAGCTAACTGATCAGCAATGACCTGTCCTTTAATAGCCTTTCTTTCTACATACTGTATATCATACTCACTAAGTATCATAACCCACTTGGCCAGTCGCCCTGTTAATGCTGCCTTGCTGAGAAGATATTTCAGAGGGTCTATTTTAGCAATCAACATTGTTTGATGGTTTAGCATGTAGTGCCTCAGTTTTTGGGTAGCAAATACTACTACAAGATAGGCACATTCAATGTTACTATAGTTGAGCTCATAACCGACCAAAGTCCAACTAATATAATAGACTGCCCTTTCATGACCTTCATCGTCATTCTGTGCAAGCAATGCTCTGAGTGATGAATGGGTTGCTGTGATATAAAGAATCAATGGTCTCCCTTCAACATGTGGCATTAGGACATGTGGTGTAAGTAAATATTCTTTAATCAGTTGAAAAGCCTCTTCACACCTAGGTGTCCATGCAAAGGGTACTCCTTTCTGAAGTAGATGTTGAAAAGGGTGTGTCTTGTCTACTAGTTGCACTATAAATCTTCTGATAGATTGCAACCTTCCCTATAATGTCCTTAGTTGACTGAGATTGTTGGGGGGTGGCATGTCCATGATTTCTTTTACCTTAGCAGGATCTACTTCAATGCCTCGTCTAGAAATGATATAACCTAACAGCTTTCCTGACTTGACTCCAAACACACATTTCTTTGGATTGAGTCTCACATTATACTTCTCCAGCCTCTGAAATACCTTGTCTAAAACTTGTAAATGTTTTTCCCTTGTCTTGGATTTTACAATAAGGTCATCGACATAATCCTCCATACAAGTGTGTACTAGATCGTGAAAGATAGTAGTCATGGCACGTTGATAGGTTGCTCCTGCATTCTTGAGTCCGAAGGGCATAACATTCCAGCAATATGTTCGCCAAGGACAAGTGAAGGCTATCTTAGGTTGATCTTCAGTGGCAATTTTGATCTGGTTATATCCTGAGAATCCATCCATAAGGGACAACATCTCATATCCTGCTGTCATGTCAACTATCATGTCTATATTAGGCAAAGGGAAGTCATCCTTAGGACAAGCTTTGTTGATATCTCTAAAATTAGTGCAGATGCGGATGCCCCCAGCTGGTTTGGTAATTGGTACAAGATTGGAAATCCAATCTGCATAGTCAATAGATCTGATGAAACCCACGTCTAAGAGTTTCTTGAGTTCCGCCTTGACTAATAAAGCAATTTGTGGATGCATTTTTCTCAACTTCTGTTTTACTGGTTTGGCACCTAGTTGTAAAGGCAAGTGATGTAGAACAAGTTCAGGATCTAACCCAGGCATGTCAGCATATGACCAAGCAAAATTTATCTGTCTCTGTTCAAAGAATTCATGGAACTCTGATTTCTCTTGTGTTGTCAATGACGCTGCCAAATAAATCAGTCGAGGATTCTCTTTTGTGCCTATGTTGACTTCTACTGATTCTTCAATGAGCATGGGTGACTTTTCCTGTGCAATGGGGAGAATGTTCAAACCTCCATCCTTAGGTGCCTTAGAGAGGTTTTCACCTTTGGATGCGTCCTTTCTTTTTACTTTTTCATTGTCTAGAGGTGCCTTTCGGTTTTCACCTAGAGACTCATCCTTTTTATCTTGTTTATTCTTTTTCTCATTTTTGTGACTGGAGGGTTGAACAGATTCCCCAAAATATGCTTTATTGTCCAAGTCAATGGTAAAACCAGCTTTATGATCTCCGTTAGGTATGCCTTCTCGTAATCCCAGGAACTCAGCTATTGCTTCGTCGTTCTCAAAAGTGTCTAAGATAGGTGTATCTTGTTGATCCCAATCTATGAGTTGGGGATAAACTAAGGGCATGTCATCGTCGAAGTTATCAAAGTCTAATGGGGTCAAGGTAAAGATTGAATTATTCATATGATTACAAAAGTCTTGTACCAAGTCCGTTTTGCTCTTGGGTTTGGGTCGAGGTGGATGAATAGGTGGGCCTAATGCCAAGGTTTGACTATTGGAAACAGGTGGCTGAGGTTGCCAAGAGGTAGGATCAAGTGATTCCCAATAGTAGTGTTTAAACCATTCCTCTTTTGTCATTTTCTTTGGTGGATAGGAATTCAAAGGATTGGGTGCAGAACTTAGCATCAAGTCGAGTTCTCCAAATAACTTTTCAAGGTCCATGGAGGAAGTAGAGGATAGGGAATCCCACTCATAATCGTTAGAGTCGGGGGAGTCACAATGATGTTGGTCTACTAGTTCATGAGATGTCTTAATATCTTCTGAAGCACGTACTTCCTCTAGTAAGGGTGATGGAGTACTAGGAACGCCAATCTAAATCGGTTGAAACCCTAGCCCTACTCCTTTTGGCCATTGAGAAACAAATATTGGTTCCACTTTGCCATCTTGGTTTAAACCTAAACCACTTTGTCCATCATATCCTTTGCTTTGCATGATTTTGAAACCCTTTCCATATAGACTTGTAGGAATGTGAGCAAGTAAAAGGGGTTCTTGATTATCTTCCTTATACAACCAGGAAGTGACATCTTCTGTATCTACAGCCTCTTTGCTTAATTCACCCCATTTAGTGAAAGTTGTTGTGGGGGGAACATGTATAGTGATCATAGATTGTCCCCTACCTGTTATAGGCAAACCATATGACTTAGGAGGAACCAAATGGCTAACACAATAAGAAGTCTTCATGTAATACTCTCCACAACCCTTGTCTTGGATCTCGACCCTAGGAATGGTAGGAAGTGAGGGTGAAACAGATGTTCGAGTGAGTGTGGATGGGTCAACATAAGAAGATGGTTTAGACGGTGAGGCCTCTTGGTTGACTGGCACTTGACATTAAGGGATCTCCTTTAGATTGGTGCAATACTGGAAAGGATCGGGATCACCATCTATAGTTATTTTGGTGCCATTGTAAGGGAATTTAAGACACTGATGATATGTGGAAGGGACTGCCTTCATGGCATGAATCCATGGTCTACCTAGCAGAAGGTTATAAGGGAGGGTGAGATCCAAGACCTGGAACTTTGTCTCCATTACCGCAGGACCAATTCTGATAGGAAGTCTTACTACCCCCTTTGATTTTCGTTCTTCATCATCATAAGCCTTAATGACAATACTCTTAGTGGTGTCCACGCATGCTTCTGAGATACCTAATGCCTTAATTAGTTTTAAAGTGCATAGATTTAACCCTGCTCCTCCATCTACCAAAACTCGTCTAGCTTTGGTGTCATCAACAAGGACTTCTAGATGTAAAGGGTCATTGTGGTTTGTCTTTTTAGTGGCATAGTCTTGTTCAGAAAACGTGGCATGATGATTATTGGTCAAGTAGCCCACCATTTCCTGGAAACGATTGACATCAAGTTCATTAGGGACCGTGGTGTTCTGTAAAGCCTTATCAAGGATAGACCGATGCTCGGGGGAAATACGCAACAATTCCAAGATTGAGATTTGGGCTAGGGTCTTCCCCAATTGGTCAAGTAGGTTATATTGTAACTTGGAAGGTTGAGGTTTTTGCTGTGATGGAGGGCCTGGGATAGTAAACTTAGTACGATGAGTATTGACTGCACACTCAAGATTAGCATTGATAGTAATGGTATTGATGTTTTGATCTGCGGCTCGAAGGCAGTGAATGATTTTGCCGCTATCATAGTCATGTTTGATACTCGCATAATTGGCCAACATATTGGTCTTAGTACTCGAACTGGGGACAGTTCCTTTCCCATGGTCATGTAGTGGGTCTGAAAAGACTTGATGATCAGTGTTGGATGTCTTTTGTTTTTGTCCACTAACCTCAATAATTCTCTTGTCAACTAGATCCTGTATGATATTCTTCAGTTGTCAACAGTTTTGTAGGTTATGTCCCTTAGTCCTATGATAATCACAAAAGGCATTGTCATCCCACCAAGTTGGTTTAAACTTTCCTGGATCGTATTGTCTTGGTTCCTGCAGCTGTATGAGGTTGTGCTGTAACAATTGTTTGAACACCGACTCAATGGGTTCCCCTAAGGGAGTGAACTCATGTTTTTGAAATCTCCTTGGTTGTGGACGTTGAGTATTTGAGACCGTGTTAGGAAGTTGATTGATAGCATTAAGCGTGTTGGAAAAATTATGAGGTCCTTGTAATGTGAGGAGGGGTCTTGCTTGTAATGTCTTAGCATCCACCACCCCATCATTGGTGACATTTTTGTTACGAGACCAGAATCTGTTTCTGTCAGTGGGGGTGTTTTGTACGATTGGGTTTCTATTGGATGTTGTCATTTTGATTTCCCCCTTTTTAATGAGATCCTTCTCTATTATCACCTCTTTTTCCACTAGTTCTAAAAAAGATATGCAACAATGTACCCTTAAGTTACTCCTGAGTTTTGGATGAAGGTTTTCTTGAAATATTGGAACCTTTTGTTTTTTGGGTATCTCGACAGGACACCTACTAGCAATAGTTCTCCATCTCTGGAAGAAAGCAATGAATGTTTCACCTTCGTCTTGTGTTGTGTGGCACAAGGTTGCTATATTTATCTCATGGTCAATGTGGAAGGAGAATTGCTCCACAAATTTCTCGACTAGTTTCCCCCAAGATCTAATGCCAGAATCTAAACCCGAAAACCATTCTAGTGCAACTCCTACAAGACTTCGTGGAAATAGCCTCATAAGATACGTGTGGTCGTAAGCGACATCTATGCATATGGTAGAAAATTCCCTGATATGTTCTACTGGATTGCATTTTCCATTGTACTTAGGAAGATTCGGTATGACATATCCGTGAGGGAAAGGTGTCATGTACAATGATCTATCAAAAGGGAATGGGCATATGTCCTTTGGTGAAAATGATTTCTTAGTTGAGACCGACATGTTATCCATTTGCGTTTGTAATGCGTGCATTTGTGTTTGCAGGACGTCAACTTGGGTCAAAGATGTGCTAGGAGGATTATGTGGATTCATGTATGTATTCTAAAATCCAAAGTCTTTTGATGGGTTTTGATTGAACGTTGGAATCTGAGGTGGATTTGGATTCAGAATGTTGGTAAATGTATTCTGGTCTGATATCTGCATAAATCGGTGTTGACCTGGGTTCTATGTAAATGGATTCCGAGCACCACTCTGTGAAAAGGGATTCTGATTCAGAATCGAGGTGAATTGGTTTTGAGTTGGAATCTGTGTGGACAGATTCTGACTACCAATCTGTGAAAAAGGGTTCTGATTCAGAATCGACGTAAATTGGTTTTGACTTGGAATCTGCGTGGACGGATTCTGACTACCAATCTGTGAAAAAGGATTATGATTCAGAATCGATGTAAAAGGACTCTGACTGCTAGTCTGGAAGAGTGGATTTTGATTGCCATATTGGAAGGAGGGAATGCCTCCTGTTGGTGTAATCCTTGGTATAGTACTAGTGTTTTGAGCACTAGGTATGGCCATCGACTGTGGTAAGGTACCCATGATACTAGCAGTAGGTATGGTTGTTGATTGTGCACTTGTGACACCGACGTATGATGTATGGGCTGACATTTTAGGTCTTTTACTCCCAAGAAGAGGACCAGTGGGAGTGGATGATGATGCCCCTATAGTGAAATTAAATCTCGATGTCATGCTAGATGTACCAAATGGGGACGTATGGACTGTTGTACTCTGTGTAGACATGCTAGATGGCATAGTTGTGTTGACCTGAAGTATAGTAGTACTAGCAGTCATGGTATTTGTCCCTTGTGTAGGTTGAGTTTGTAAGGTGCTAATGTCAAATCCTAGAGGTAAGGTGGCACCTTCAACTAGCAATTTTCCTAAAAACCGTTGACGATCATTTGCTAGGTACTCATCTACAAAAGAGGCAAACTCAGGGTCCTATGCGACAGCCTCTATGTCCTCTACTACAATGTGTCCTTGAGTGTTTCTAGTGGTGAATTTTTCTAATAGAGTCTTATGAGGTCGTGAAGAAAATGGATTGATGAACTCGTTTGGGTTCGACATGTTTTCTCTCTCTCTTCTCTTAGACCTAGTTTCGACCATGTAAGACAAGCTCATTATGCAGGAAATGCAAGACTATATCTAGAAACTGTATGACTCTAGTCTATGTTTTTGGGATTTTCATATGCAAATAATGAATGTCCTAGGATGACACTAGCCTAGACTCTAAAGATGCAAAGTCTAAGCAAGGCCCTAAAGTGACCAATTCTATAAACCCAAGATGAAGGGACCAACTGCCTAAAGTCAAACCAAGGTGTCAATTTAGTTAAGTCAAGGAACCCATGTAGGACGAAGATCAAAGACAAGTTGAGTTTCCTAACTAGACTGATGAGCTAGGATGACTCTATGTAGGACAAAGTATAAGATGATAAGACTAGGTTCAATGACAAATTTTGTTGACACTATGACCTTTCTAGAGTATAGATGGTGGACTACTCCTAAATTTTGTAAAAGTGACCTTTCTAGAAGTCTAATGCAAGGTGATATGTACCCTAAGATGAAGGTAAACTCTAACTAAAGACAACTATGGTAATGACTAAATGAACCTAAAGGATGCAAAATTGAGCAAATCGTTTCAGGGTTCTGTTTCAAAGACTGTTTGTGCGAAGACCACTGAAACTGGTATAACCGTGTTGACTGGATAGTGACTGTGAATTTTGGTTTTCTGGTTATTAGACAGATGCATTGTTTAATTTAGTTGCGGCTCAAAATTAACAGTTGCGGTTCAAATTGATAGATGTGACTCAAAATATACTAGATGCGACTCGAAATATAACGCATGCGGTTTTTACAAAGCAGAAGCGAGCCAAACTGACAAATGCGACTCAAAATTAATAGATGCGACTCAGAATTTACAGATGCGACTCAAAATTAACAGATGCGACTCTAAAAATTAGATGCGTGTTTCTGGTGAATAGTTGCGACTCTCTGTGAATTTTCAGTGACATGAAATTTAAACTAGCTCCATTTTTTGTGATCAAATTCTAACAATCAAAGACAATCGTAAGACAAAGTGTTTTTAGTTTCAATTTTGGACTCAAAGAACGTTTAAAGTGATAATAGACAAGCACATCCTAATAGGCCAAAGGCCTAGGGTTTGTATACTTGGTATAGCCCACCTATTACACCCCGGATTGGTGATGAACACCTTTCCTTCTCGAGAGCGGATAGCTTAGGAATTTGGTGGCATTGGCTCCCCTCCACGGCTCATTAACGTCTTTCGAGCACACCAATTCCAAATTCTTTGGGCAATGACCTCCCAAGAGCTGCTATCTCTACTCAAGGGGATCAGTAGTGAGTATCTCCGGGCATGATACTATACCCTGCACTAATACCAAGCAATGGCCACAAATAGGTTGGTCTCTACAACAAAGGGTATTTAATTCGGGCATTCCGTTCGTGGGGTGTGATCCATACGACGCGAGTCCCCTTTCGGATCCATCTCGTCAGAACCACACTTGTGATTCTTGGGGTTTCCCCAAGAACCCACTTTTATACACCAGCTGGAAGTCCCTCGGGTTCAGGCTGCTACTGATCTGAGTCATCCTGGGGTGAGTACTTTTTCCCACCAGAACAGGCCCAAGTTCTAGAGTTGGTAACTGTTTCTCTTACACCCAGGATCGCACAGATGCGCAAGGGGAGAGGATACTTCAATATACCAAGTCGTAAGGGTAACCAGACTTGTGCTTTCACACCAAACATAGTAGACACTTGTTAATTTTAACCAAATGAAAGATTTGCTATGCTACCAAATAATCTGTTTCAAAATTTAACTAGGGTCTTTGACAAGCATCCTGCAGAAGATATCATTAGTAATTTTCAATATTGTCTTTGTCAATCGTCCTGCAAAAGTTTGTTAACTCCAAATGGCCACACGCTGAAAATCAAATATCAGTAACATGAAAATCAATTGAAAATTCTAGATTGCCGAAAGCAGAAATAAAATTTTACCAGTCAATTGCGTCACTTTGTTACCAGTCAGATGCGTCATTTCTTTTTCAGTTGCGGCTCGGGATATCAATTGTGGTTTAGGAATTGTCAGATGCGGTTCAGAAAGTCAATTGTGGTGCAGAAACTTCACATGTGTCGTTCCATATGAAAAATATGCAAAAACAAAAATTAAAAGATCTATGGATTCGCGAAGATGGTGTCTTCACGCCGGGTTCACCAAATGTAACGCTAAAAATGAAAAGGATTTTGCACAATAGACAACAAGGAAGATCATTAGAAGCACACATGCATACAATACTAAAATCTAAAATGCAAATTCATTCGTTAAGCAACAAAGAACATGGGAAAGTAAAAACATAATTAAAACTAGAACAATCTCACCAATTCCAAACGTATTTCCATGATTCATCTCGATTGCCCTTCTCCATTTTGCTTGTGTAGTATAATTTCCCTCAGATTTTCAAGTTCCTGCAAGTATAGCCTAAGATAGTGATTAGCAAAATATCGAAGATTTAAGACAAAGTGCTCTCAAAAGTTATAAAATTCACGAGAGAGATTGGAATGAAGAATGATAGATCAATTTATAGAAAATTGATTATTCGAACAACAGGTCAAGATTGAAAGATCAACAGACAGTTGAGATTGACTGATTAGACATGCATTCTGATAACTGACAGTGATGACATGAGTTATTCAAATTAGAAATACAATTAAAGATTAAATAAATGATTTAATCTTTAGTTCGGCATTTGAAAACATTAGAAATATCTTTGCATGACAAAGATGAAGATTGATTAAAGCACTCCCTGTTTGAACGCACACACAACATTTAATTAATTAAATAATAATATTTAATTAATATGCATGTGCACGCAAATGAGTTAGAAGTGGACGATTGAACAGTTTGATGAAGAGATTACTCGAAGACGCCACTCAGACATTAAATCAATAGTTAACTGAACGATTAAAATAGATGTCGAGTCGAGTAAAAGTGAATACTTAGATAACTCACATAATTATCTAAAATATAGAAGAATGTGTTAAAATAGAATTAATGAATTAAATAATTCATTTAATTCAAGACTCAATATTCGAAGAATAATTAAATAAATAATATTTATTTAATTAAGTGATGAAGGGACTCAAAATGAATAATTAAATAAATTAAGAACTTATTTAATTATAGTTGAAATATGATAAAGAATAAATTAAATAAGAATTTATTTAATTTGACAAGAAGGATGAGGTTAATTAGTAACATAATTAAATAAAAAGCGTTTATTTAATTAATTAGATAGAATAAAGACAATGTGAATTAATTAAATAATAAGATTATTTAATTAATAGATAGAATTAATGTTAAGATAAATAATTAAATAATTGACATTATTTAATCATGACCATGAAGAATACGAATTATGAAGAATATGGAAGTCGCAGGCCTAAACCAGATTTCGGTGTCTACAAATGTCATTTCAATACCACTACATTATATGTGGTATCTTTCTTTGGGCATCCTTTTCTTGCCTCAAACCTTCTAACACTAATCAATATTAGTCAATCTATGAAACGTTTAATCACACTTACACTATTTCAAAAGAAACTATACCTCCATGCTTTTTCTATTTTTATTCCAATTTGTTTTTGAAATATCTCTTGTTGTATTACATCCTTCTTTGTGATACACTCAACAACTACAACCTACACTTCCCTTATGTCCTTATTGTCTAGGATCTCCTTTGAGACCATCAGTTAGGACCCCACCTCATACTCTTCCTTTGGATTCTTCAAAGGATTTGGCATATGCTTCTCGCCATCTTTGACAAGATTGTGGTTTTTTTCCTAACCATCCTTTACTACTTCCCTATTTAAATTTCCAAGGCCTTCCCAAAAGGACATGGCATCCTTCCATATGCATGATGCCACACCACTTCATTTTCTATGCACCAATGTTAAAAATCATCAAGTACAACTCCTTAACCAAAATGTGGTGTCCCTTCTACAACTAGTAACTATAATATTGTTACAAATATCATATGCCATTACTATTTACCATCCTGAGGTTGAGGAAATATTTAATTTTCTTATTTGGATAATATTAGATTAATTTAAAAAAATACTAGAACAATTGATGGCTGCTCAGAGCAACAACCAGAATTCAAAAAATGGTGAACATGGTTTCCATCTCAGGGGTCCTTAGGGTCACTGCAGAGGTTTGTAGATTATGGACAGATAAGACACTACTAGATTATGACCTACTGGAAAACACAACACTTTTCTCCAAGAAAAAACATGGTCAAAATGGCTTCTTGTGGGGAATAGAAGGAAAAATTATAAAGCAAATAGCTAGAATCTGAGTTCCTGAGACACCTAGGAGCATTATTGAGGCCCACTCAAGACAACTAGGCAGAATATTGCAACATTTGGAGTCCATCACTAACCCTTCTACCATTTCTAAAAAGCATCCTACCAAGGTCGACCCTACACGGTTGTGATCATGTTTTGGAAAGAGATATATGTCATTAATATTCTCGAGGTCTCCAACATCTGTGAGTCCCACAACCTCGAGAACACCAAAAGAACACAAAATCAGAAGGTTTTTTGATACATAGAAAGTCGTTGCACTTCTGGAAAAAAATTAGCCAAGAAGAACAAGAGGTCTTTTACATATGCGAGCTAGAGGAGGATCACAAAGTGAAACAACCTCAACACTCAAAACATGAGGTTAACGCTTATGAACTAGAGGAAGACCAAAAAGGGAATTGAACACAACTCTCCTCCACAAATTCTTTGTGGATAGATATTGTGTCTAGCTTAAAATACCCTCTAATTGACCCAAACTCAATCCATGTCAAGTTTCCACTACCAGACTACTTGTACTCTATAGATGGGGCACCTTTCAATCCAAAGCCCCCATTACGTAGCTCCCTCTTCCATCTCCCTCAAAAGTACAAATATGGCAAGGGTGAATACATATTTGGAACACAAGTTGGGCACTAACACAGACTGCAAAAAAGTTTGGAAGAAGAACCTGAGGGTATCAAAAAAGTGCAAGAAGCCAAGAAAAAGGAGCCTACCCTCACTTAATAGAATCCACAACAACATCCCATGATCTAGAAAAATGCCAAGAAGAAGGTAGTTTTCTCCATCATGCTCTTAGAAGATTATTTGGATCTGCAAGTCTAGGACCTTCGACAAACAACCCTAATCTGTAAGTTTTGGAATTACACACCTGATCTACAAATTTTCAAAGAATGGGTATATGAGTTATGGGAGGGTGCTAATCAAGTTTACTACATAGATTAGGGATCTAGTTTCTTTGTACTTCTCTTCTCTAGAAAGATGCATAGAGATAATATTTTCAAAATTAAATCATGGTTTCTACGAGGGGAAAGTTTATATATGCAATCTTGGGTCCCAAACTTTAACCCATTAAAAACCCCCACAAGATATGTTCCCTTTTGGATTCAAATTTCTTCACTACCCATAGAATATAGGGAACTTGAAATCATCAAGATCTTTTCTAACCAAATAGGGATCTTCTTGAAACATGACAAAAGATTCTTTTCAAACTTGGGTTTCCCTGTTAGGGATATATCTTGCTAGACATGGATATCGAGCTTCCAAAAGAATTGTTCATTAATTCCAAATATGGGGTATGGAGGCAGAATATAGTCATTGAAACATAGGAAAATACTTACTCCAAATGCCACGAAATAGGCCATACAAAAAAGGATTGCAAGGAGGATGAAAAAAAATAGGGAAAGCTACCAAAAGACATAAATGATAAGCCCCCCTTGGCTTTAATAAATAAAGGAAAGGAAAAAAAATCAATGGAAATATGCACCTCCCTTTGTGAATGATATCTGGTGATATCATTCGCAAAGGGAGTTGCTACCTTCTCTAGCCTAGTAAGGAACACCCCTTACTTCAAACTAAATATTTCATGACTGAGCAATATGACCATATTCACATAGAACAAGGAATGAAAACTGATACAATATCCACTTTACACACCCAACAAAATCTCTCTTAGCCTATCTCAATTACAAGAGATTGTAAAGTCCCTCTTTTTTATAAGGATATGAAAGGGATGGTAGTTGAACAAATAGAAGAGGCAGAGGAAATACATGAATTTATATCCTCCACACCCTTGTCAAATGAGGAATCTGAGATACTAGCTTTGCAACAAACCTATTTGGGGATCATAGAAGAGGGAAATCTAGACATTCCAAACTTTTCCAACCTATTCCAGGCAGGGAAGCTAGAAGAGTTGGTAGAAAACATCTTAACAACAGCAGGATTTGAGCTCATTGACAAAATAAAAGAGAAGGAAGAGGAGTATGATTTTGACTATTCCAAATCTCTATCCATTTCTCAAACCCCCAAATCACATCTAGAAAAGAAGAAAACCCCAGGAAAAAAGGCCAGGAAATCTCATGTTGTAAAAATCTAGGAAGAAATTGAAGCAAGGCTCCAAACAACTCTAGATGGTATGGAAAAAGTGACCCCATCTAAGAGGTCAAGACCGAGGATAGCATACTACTCTCCTTGAGCATAATGAAAATTGTCTCATGGAATGTTAGAGGCATAAATACCTATAACAAAAGAGCCTAGATCAAGCACCAGTTAGAAGCTTGTGCAGAAAATCTAATCATCCTATAGGAAAAAAGACTCTCTGATAGCATGTTTGAAGGCACAATAAGAAAGTGGAAGAAATGGTCTTTTATCCACACACCAACTCAAGGAGCCTTAGGGGGTTTAGCCACACTATGGGACCTTAAGACCACAAAAATTGATTGTATCTCCAATGACACATGTTGGAAATTAATAAAAATAACTCAATTTGAGTTAAAAAATTTGTTGGTGAGTGTGTATGGTCCTTCATCAACAACAACCAAGAATATGTTGTGGGACAATCTATTAAAAAAAATCTTGGATCAAATAGGTGTGGAGAACGTATTAATAGTAAGTTGTACTTTAATACCATAACCTCTCCAAAAGAAAAAAAAGAGAGGGAAAAATACTACCCCAACACATAGTCATGGAAGATTTCTTTGCTTTTATCCAAGACAATGCACTTCAATAAATTGTACTAGCTAATGGGAAATTTACTTGGACCAATAAGAGGAAGAACTTTCTTCATATCGCAAAAATATTTGATAGATTTCTAACTTCTCCAAATTGGGCACTTGGAGATTCTTCTTTAATATATGAGATTCTCCCACTAAGAAAATCATACCACTATGCCATCTCACTCAACATAGTAACACAAAAAAGTGAATTCTTCACAAAAATCATCCTTCAAATTTGAGACCTGGTCATGTGGTTGAGACACCCAATTTTTTTGATATTATTAGAACAATGGTGGAAAAATGCCCCATTTATAAAAGGTTCCAAAATGTTTCAAATATGAAAAAAACTTTAGTACATGTAAAGCAACAAATCAAATCTTGGAATGAAAATGTGTTCAAAAATATCTTTATCCAAAACAAGGAAGTATACAATCAGCTATCCAAAGTTAATGAAAACATCATCTCACATGGAAAAGATGCACCAAATTATGAGCAATAGAAAAAGCTACAATCAAAATGGGCAGAACTCCTTGCACAAGATGAAACTTACTGGTGACAGAAATCCAAGGAACTTTTGCTAAAGGATGGGGACAAAAATAAGAAGTTTTTCCATATATCTACATAGATAAAAAGAGCTAAGAACTCAATCTTCACAATCCAAAACAGTGTCATGGGTGAATGTCTCACAAAGGAGAGTGATATCCAATATGAAGGTGTGAAATTCTTTGCAAATTTTTTAACCGCACCTACCCCACAAGCATCGGAAAGGGAAATGGAAGAGCTACTAGAGGCTATTCCAAAGCTAGTACAATAGGAATAAAATGAAAAATTGATGGAACCTTTCACCCTAGAAGAGATAAAAAAAGTAGTATTTTCCTTAGCATTAGATAAGGCCCTTGGGCTAGATGTTTACACAACTCTATTCTATAAAAGATGTTGGGAATTTATGGGAATTTATTTCCTTCATTCCCTTAAGGAATCTTGAAAGATGTATACCATGCTAAAACAATTCAATCTTACACACATTGAATTCATACCTAAAGTGCCAGTGCCCAATCTTTTTATATATTTTAGGCTAATTTCATTATGTAACACCATATACAAAATATTTACCAAAGCCATGTATCTTAGACTCCAACAACACACCCCTAAGATCATCTCAGAGGAACAAGGGGGGTTTTTCCCAGGAAGGGAAGCAACAAAAGGAGCCTTGGTAGCCAATTAAGTCCTACATTCCATAAACTCACATAATCTGCCTACCTTCATAATAAAATTTGACATGACAAAGGCCTATGACAGAGTGGATTGGGATTTCCTAATCCAAGTATTAAAAAAGTTTGGCTTTGGGCACAAATGGTGTAAATGGGTGCTTTCTTGTTTGTCAATAGTGAAGTTCTTAGTTATCATTAATGGGTCACCTATGGGTTTCTTCAGTTCTACCCAAGGAGTTAGGCAGGGTGACCCCTTATCACCCTTCTTTTTTATTATTCTAGTGGAATTACTAAGTTGATCCTTTCACAAAGCTATAATTCAAGGCAATTTGAAAGGTATATCTTTGCCATTCACCAATATAATAGCCTCTCACTCCCTATTTGCAGATGATACCCTCTTGTTTGGGAAAACCTCCCTACAAGAAGCCAAAGAATTCAAGACCAATTTAGAAAGACATTCTTTAGCATTTGGCCAAAAGATCAATGTAGCAAAATGAAAGATCTATATCTTCAATGCAAAATCAGTTTTGAAAAGGCATATTGTGAATCACCTTGGGTTTCAACAAGAAGAATTACCTTGTTCCTACCTGGGTATAACATTCCTTTCTAGAGAAAACAAGGTATCATACTGCAAGAAAGTCATTCACAACATCCAAACCAAAATTTCTTCATGGAAAGGATGATGGTTATCCCTCTCAGGGTGAATTTTAATGGTTAAATAAGTCCTATCAACCATCCCTAACTGCTACATGACAATATTGAAATCCCCCATGTCAATAATTACAAAAATAGAAAACTTAATTAGAGCCTTCCTATGCAAAGGAAACTTGGACAACAAGAGGAAAATACAGTTGGTAGCACTGGACACCCTCTATCTGAGCAAGAGTATATTTTCTCAAGGATTTGCAAATCCCACTTAATTACTCTTCCTCCAACATGTAAGAAGTATCATAAGAATCACTCTTTTGTGTATATCATCAAGTGCATGGTCATTCCACCAATGAATGTTTGGCCTTGGGCAATAAAATACAACAACTTATTGATTGTGGTGCACTTTCATGTGTTGATACACTTAATCATTCTAAATAATGGTCTCTCTTCTATGGTGTTGTTCCTCACTATGTGGCATTTTTAGCTTCATATGTTTTCTCATTGTCATTCATGGTGGTATAATCTTCTGTGCAACCATATTTCATTGATGGTAGAAACATGATAGTATCTAGCATGGTTTTCCTTACCTTCATGCTTGAGAGGCAAGGATAACTAATTTTGGAGATGTTCATCCTTCTTTAGGATCCTCTCTTCCCCCTTATTTTTCTAAAAATATCAACATATCAAGTATGCCAAAATTTCAAGGGGGCCATATCACCTTATCCATTCTAGAGGCATCTTACATGATATTTGATTTATTGACATATCCCTTTACTGGTGGTGTTATTTATAATTCCCCTTGACGCCTAGTTATCAATTCATCCTTGTGACGTTAAAAATTTATACAACCCTTAAGGTGGTTCATCCCCTATGATGTTAAATGGTCCCTATGATTTTAAAATTTTATGCACTCCCTAAAGCATGATTGGAAAAATAGTCCATGGATTTGGTATAATAGAACTTACTACTCTATGAACTAGAGAAATTTTTACATGGCCATCTAAAATAACACAACTTTCTAGTTAGTGAGGCCATGCAGCTCATTTTGGACACACCTAAAGACTAAGAGGGGGGAGGGTAATTAGTCTACTCAAAACTTAAACCCTTCTAAAATTTAGAAACTCTTCTTAACTCAACAAAAAACCTTAAGTAGATTATTATAAAAGATATAAAAGTTCAAGCCCTCAACAACTTCAATAATGAATGACATAACAACTATAAATCTAATTAGATTAGAAATAATGACAAAAAAATAGAGAACACATACATGCACAAGGAAACGCTAGATTTATGTGAAAATCCCAATGAGAGAAAAACCACGGTGAGAGTTAACTCACAATATAAAGGCTCACTACTATAAAGGACTTGCAAACTAAGGCTCACTACCTCATCACAAGAAACAAAGGACTTGCAAGACTTAAGCAAACAAAATTCCAAATGCAAGATATATGGACCCAATGAGATTCACTATCTCAGAGTAGGATACAAAGATTTAGATAAAGATTACAATACTTGTCAACATAACACTCTACAAGCTGAGGCATTGAAGAATGTCTGATCCAAGTTCCTTTTCACAATGTGGAACTAAATATGCTAGATATTAAATACATTCAAAACACTTGATTTTTTACACTTTTCCACTACTAACTCTTATTGCATCTAAAATTATTTTGTATTTATATCCTTCATAACTCTTCAAAACATCAATTTTGTTGACCATGAAGAAGATAAATAATGGATTCAACAATTCAACCATAAAAACATAATGTAATCCTATCTCGAAGGTAGAGAGGACCAAAAAATAATCTTAATACATCTTAAAATGTTAGCCAAAATAACTCACATGCTGGCACACAATAATCTAAGTCAACATCAAAGGAAACATATAGATGAAATGTGAAGCACGTAAATAGTCAGCTATAAAATATACTTCCAATTGAATTTACTTGATGTGGTCCCAAAAAGGATAAGCCAAGACCTACATCTTCTTCTTGGTAGGTCGTGGATTCATTCCATGGAGGAAGTCCCATCTACTCTTCACCATGTACAATGGAATATGAATATAATAACAATATATATATATAGTTAAAGAAAATGAAGAAAGTTATTTAATTGCCCAATCCAACCATAAAATTTCCACTCTCTTAGTATTTTGATTCCATCTTCAAAATTTTAACCATGACCTTCCAATACTAATGATACTATAAATATGCTATTGGGTGATTATTGGGTTTCATTAGATTTTACATCTACTTTCATTGGGGAATATAAAATCTCACCATTAAAGTCTATAAAGTTAGATATTTTTTCAACATAATCTCATCATTCCTCTTATCTAAGAGAAAATAATGATCACAATATGGGGTTCATTATATTTTACACTCTCTTGTGTAGGTGTAGTAATGGAAAATGTATCCCTTTTCCTTAATTTGGGAATAACTGTCATTGAATTAACCTAATTTTACCTAGGTCTAATGTTGTAATGTGTTGTACGTGCATTCGCATTGATCTTGGGCCCCTTTTTAATAAAGTGCACCTAAATTATACCCTATTTATGGTGTTTTAAAGTGTTGTAACACACTTGCACACTTATCTAGGGTCTCATTAATTAATTGTGGTTAAGAAGAGTTAATTATCCCCTTTAATTCAAATTTAAGCCTTATTTGTGACACCTTTTGAGGATCCATCCTAACACCCATAATTAAAATTGTAAAACATTTAATTGGGAAAAATCAAGGTCCATGAAAATGGTGCTAGGACCCATTCACCCTAGGTAGCGAATGTGTCCTCCCTCTATAGGACCCCCCTTTCTTTGCACATTTGACATGGGTTTTTGATGTTATTTCACCCCCCCGAAGGAAAGGTCTTGGAAAATTGTGCCAAGACCCATTCACCCTAGGTGGCGAATGGGTCCTCCCATAATGAGGTCCCCCTTTTTGAATTTTATTCTAGAGGGATTTTTGTAATATTCATTTCCAGATCTATTGTCAGCTTGAATTGTTTGAATTTTGGGGTTAATCTCTAGATTTAGTATAAATAAGGGGTTAATTCACATTATTTCTCCCAGAAAGTTTACAAGAGGCCTAAGCATTCAATTTTTCAAGAATTATAGCATTAAAAGAGCATTTCAAAGGAATTTCAAGGTAGATTATAAAGAGTTTATTGCAAAAATTCCAAATCATTCCATTATGTCTAAGGAATAGTGCATTCATGCATGTTGTTGAGCTAAGATAGTTGATGTAGCATTAAAGATTCATATTGCAAGTATTTTTCCACATCTATTTGAGATCAAGATCTACATTCTTCATGGCTACTTCACGTTAGGTTGCAAATTTACACTCCAAGATAACATCTAAGGTATCATCAATTGCATATTTCATGTTTCATGCTTCAATTTCCTTATTTCATCATTTGGTTTAATTACCTAAACGAGGTTTACCTTAGGAAAACCCCTATTCACTAAAAATCAACAAATTTTTCTCCTCTTGAGTATGTGTTTTAAAATTTATAGGTTGAAGATCAAGTGGACAACAAATTTGAAGAAAATTTGTCAAAGTTGTCAAGTTGCAAATTTGACCTTCATAGTGTAAGAACAAAGAAAGGAAACTACCAAATTTATAATAGATTTTTTGGATCTGACAACTAAGAATCTGAGAGTGTAGACACCAAGGAAAATAACCCAGATCTTAGTTTCAGAAACCCTAACAGGGACCCATTCGCCACTCACGGGGAATGAGTCATTTGTGCCCTAAAAATAGGCTTCTTGTAGCAAGGTACAAACCATTTAGAGCTCAAAAAACTTTCCTCATAGTTTCTATAATAGTTATGGTTAGTTTATTATTGTTATTTTCATCTTATCTCACACAAAATCACATAATATTAGGGTGAAAATATTTCATAGTGGTTTATCATCTTGATCAATTCATTTTGGTAAACCCTATTTTACACCTAATCAATATGCGAAGGTAAAATATCACAATATAAACCTAAGGAGTCTTGTGTTTCATTTGCTCAATATTTTTCTAAACCATCAAGTTCAAAAAAAAATCCCATAATAGTAATGAGGGATATTTCTAGCTTTTTCCCCTTGCGTGTTTGAAATAAATAATAATCATATTTAAAAACTTAAAAAGGATTTGCATTCACATAAAATAATCAATTCTTTTCATAATAATTTAGACAATACTTCTCCATCTATGTTGGAAAAGCATTATGGGCTTGGATTTAAGATTATTTCTAAAAGTAGATATGATGCAAAAATGAAGCTAGGATTTAAGGATCATGTGAAGTGTACATTATACCTTTCAAAAAGAGGCTTAGGGTTCCAGCCTTCTCCTTCATGTCTACATCTCATTCTCCATCATATACTATATTTTTAACTTCTTCTAGAAGCAAGCAAGATTTTATTTACAAGAGAAAGGATTTTCTCCTACCCCTTATCCTCTATTTGAGTAAGAGTATATTTTATCAAGGCTTTGCAAAGCCTACTTAATTACTCTTCCTCCAACATGTAAGAAGTTTCATAATAATCACTCATTTTTTCATATCATCAAGTGCATTGTCATTCCACCAATGAATGTTAGGCCTTGGGCAATAAAATACAACTTATTGATTGTGGTACTCTTTCATGTGTTGATACACTTAATCATTCTAAGTAATGATCCCTCTTCTGTGGTGTTGTTCCTCACTATGTGGCATTTTTATCTTCATATGTTTTCTCATTGTCATTCATGGCGGTACAATATTTTTTGCAACCATATTTCATCAATGGTAGAAACATGATAGTATCTAGAATGTTTTTTCCTTACCTTCATGCTTGAGGGGAAAGGATAACTAATTTTGGAGATGTGCATCCTTCTTTAGGAGATTCTCTTCCCCCTTATTTTCCTTAAAATATCAACATATCAAGTATGCCAACATTTCAAGGGGGCCATATCACCTTATCCATTATAAAGGCATCTTACATGATATTTGAATTATTGACATATCCCTTTGGTGGTGATGTTATTTATAATTCCCCTTGAGGCCTAGTTATCAATTCATCCCTGCGACGTTAAAATTTATACACCCCCAAGGTGGTCCATCCCCTATGATGTTAAATGGTCCTCGTGATGTTAAAATTTTATGCACTCCCTAAAGCATGATTGGAAAAATGGTCCATGGATTTGGTATAATGGAGCTTATTGCTCTACGAACTAGAGCAATTTTTACACTGCCATCCAAAATAACACAACTTTCTAGCTAGTGAAGCCATGCAGTTCATTTTGGACACACCTAGAGACTAAGAGGGGGGGGATAATCATTCTACTCAAAACTCAAAACTTAAACCCTTTTGAAATTTAGAAACTCTTCTTAACTCAACCAAAACCCTTAAGGAAATTAGTAGAAAAGATATAAAAGTTCAAGCCCTCAACAACTTCAACAATGAAGGATATAACAATTATAACTCTAATTAGATAAAAAGTAATGATAAATAAATAGAGAACACACACATGCACAAGGAAACACCAGATTTACGTGAAAAACCCAATGAGGGAAAAACCATGGTGAGAGTTAACTCACAATATAAATTCTCACTACTAAAAAGGACTTGAAAATTAAGGCTCACCACCTCATCACAAGAAACAAAGGACTTGTAGGACTAAAGCATACATAATTCCAGATGCAAGATATAAGGAACTAATGAGATTCACTATCTCAGAGCAGGATACAAATATTTATATAAAGATTACAATATTTGTCAACATAACACTCTACAGATTGAGGCATCGTAGAACATCTGATCCAAGTTCCTCTTCGCAATGTGGAACTAAATATGCTATATATTCAATAAATTTGACACACTTTATTTTTTACACTTGTACACTACTACCTCTTATTGCATCTGAAATGATTTTGCATTTATATCCATCACAACTCTTCAAAACTTCAATTAGGTCGACCAGGAAGAAGATAAATAATGAATTAAACAAGTCAGCCATAAAAACATAATGTATTCCTATTCTAAAGGTAGAGAGGACAAAAAAATATATTAATACCTCTTCTAATGTGATCCAAAATAACTCACATGCTGGCACACAATAATCTAAGTCGACATCAAAGGAAATGTATATATGAAATGTGAAACACATAATTAGTCAGTTGTAAAACATACTTCCAATTGAATTTACTTGATGTGGTCCCAAAAAGGATAAGTCAGGACCTAAATCTATCATAAAACATCTTCAATTACTGGTGTAGACCCCTAAGCACATGGCACAAGCAAGAGAACAAACCACTATTGCTTGAGATATCTACAAATAACTTAAAAACCCAACTCAAGACATAATACAACACGAAATCGTTCAGCTAGCAACATGTGGATCACATGGGAATGTTCCATGAACATAAAAAATACTTCCATACACTTCTTTCATACCTCTATTCCATAAATAGCAACCATAGATCAAATAGGAACAACATACTTCATTCAAGAAGTACAAAATGCATAAGCATGAGATAGGGAATTAACATAACAACTTGCAGACCACTTTATCACATGAAATTGGAATTGAGACATTAAATAGACATTAAGAGAAAATTCACCAAGCCATAGGAGAAAATACATCAATGAAGAGAATTGTTGAGCATTTCCTAATCAGTCTAGAAAACCAACAAAACTACCAACCTTCTGCAATTCATAAAACCCTCCTCAGCAACACTGGTGGCATAAAAGATGGCATTGTAGTAACCAAATAACACTAACTTTGAATCCCAAACCACAAGACCATATCTACAATAGTAGAGGAATGTAGATAATTCTCCGAAGTAGACTTTAATGCAACTTCCTAAACTAGAAACACTTAAGCAACTTGGAGAGGCTAGATCTTTCTTTCAACAAGACATGATTTATCAGGAGCATCAAAAGAGGTCATAAGACATACTATAGAACTTCAACAACATCTCTTCGCTGCCAACAAAACCTCTTTAATCCTCATCTCAATGCTTCTAATCCTCATCTTAATACATCATTAATTAACCAACTTTGCTAAGAGAAATCATACTCAATACTTCTTTGATGAGACATAACATCCAACCATGAACTTCAACATCAAATAAGGCATGGCATCCAACAATGAACATCAACAAAGATTAGATAAGGAATGGTACCTAACCATGAACATCAGATAAGGCATGACATCCAACTATGAGCATTGACAAACATCAAATAAGGCATGAAATCCAACCATGAACTTCAACAACCCTTACATACATTAGTGTTAGCCCATACTTAATGTTGCCAAAAATAACAAACAATACCAATTGTAGCAAGGAAATCAGTACCAACTAATGCCAAAAATATCCCAAGAATGAACACCAAGTGTTGACATCACAACAATATCCTTCAGAAAATGCAATAGGAAAGCACATCAATGACAACCAACAGTTGGTGTTGACATCAATGACAAAAAAATGTCACCAATAACCCCCTTACGATGAAATTGGGGAATGAATACAATTCATTACAATGACATGTTTTGCTATGATATAATATAGCTTTTCAATTGTGCTTTGAAATTACCATTCATATTTTCATAATTGATTTATTTAGTAATATTTAGGAATGACACTTTAACAAGAGAACATGAGATTTACATGGAAAATCCAAAGGGAAAAACCATAGTGAGAAGAGGTGCATGGATGTATTGTCCAAATCTATCCTCACAATGAAATTTAAATGTTACAATAGATTTATAGGCACCAACCTATTAGAGACACCAATCCCCAAGATAAATTGATAAGCACCAACCTATTATAGAGTTTCCAACCTCACAATCATAGCACCAACTCAATGAAAAGGAGGCACCAACCTCATATGAACTATGAAATAAACCACAAAGAACACCATAAATGATTATAGATAAAATTATACGAAAATTTCTTTCATGAAGCTTATAGAGAGATATTGTAATTTTTCTTTATTAATTTGACAACCTCACATACATACCCCACTTTTCATAACAAAAATAACCTCTTCCCTGAAAGATTCAACATGAAGTGCTTAGAAAATTCATAGAACTATGCACACACACAACACTATACTATACACCATTTATTCAACAAATCAAAACAATTTGTTAAATATTGATTTGGGTTTGTAGGAAACATTACAATTTCAACATGGAAAAAAACTTAACATGTTTGGTGTTGTATTAGTTGGTGTATAGAACTATTTTCCAATCTCTACCTTATCACCTTGTGTAGAGAAAATTTAGAACCAGGAATTAGCAATTTCACACATTTGAATTTGAGTCATTGATATTCAATCTTCATGGTAATATAAATGGTGTAAATTCAAAAGATTCCCCTCATAGATGAATATTACATGACCAATGGGAGTGCAAATATCATGTTGGAAATTATTTCGATATATGTCACTTTGATCACATGTCGATCTACTACAAATTTGTAGAGATATTGTTGAAAATTCTTGGACAAGTGTCAACATTTCGTGCCCCTCTATTACTTTCTCTTCTTTCTCATTCTTCTCGTAGACAAGTGAAACACCACCATTTGTTAATATTTTGAGCTCCCATATGACCATCTCTCTTCTTCTCCTTTCTTCTCATGGACAAGTGGGACATCATGCATCAACATTTTGAGCTTCACATGACCTTATCTTTATTATCTATGGATAAGTGGTAGCCATTTGATTCATCATTGAAAATTCATGTCTTAAACACATTTAAATCTTTCACTACATCACAAGACTTTATTTTCTTTCATTTTTACTTGCGGGCATGCAAAAATATACCATGCATCAACCTTCCACTATCCTACATAAGTTTTTATTTTCTTTCATTTTCCTTGTGAGCTCACAAAATGTTACCACACAACACCACACATATAGAAATGGGACTCACCATAACCCTTGTGGATAAGCGGACATGTGACGTGTGTCACATCCACACATCAAACTTTCCATCTAGGTCTACCTTTTTACACACATCACTAATCCATGCTACCACAAGACTGTCCTTCTTCTTTCTCTCTCTTTGTGTAGGCTAGCGAAGGATAACCACTTGTCATTATTCCATGCTACAACACGACTAGAAATGGGACCTTCCAAAACTCTTGTGAGTAAGAATTCATGTGACACCTATCCCACCAATGTCATAAAGTTCTCCACTAAAGTAATAACTTTATAATTAGGAAGAAATATTTTGAAACTAATGAAAGTAGTACAAGGAGCCAATAAACTAATGATACCTAGAGGCACAATTGTAACTTAATGGACTAGAAATCACCTAGGGAAAGTCAATGATGAATTAGAAGATAAAGTGCATGCCTAGAAATAAAACTTAGGATTTAGGAGAATTAGGGAAAAAACCCTAGTAGAGCATGAGACCCTAACACTAATGCAATCTAGAGAAGACTAAACCATCATTTACTAAATGTAGAAACACTCCCAAGTTATGAAAAAACATGAATAGACTAGAGCACACATAAAACTCTATAATACAATTATTTTGACAATAGTTTACCCTTTTAACATCAATGACAATAATTTTGACATTAATGACAATAATTTATAACAATTGATTGCCTTGCTACAAGGTCTATAGTTATGCAAATATTTTATTTTATTTTGATAATTTGGACATTGAATGTGACTCAATAGTGTCCATTAATGCAATCAAATTTGGTTGTTTGAACAAATTGACTCTACAACCTAAGGAAACTTATTATAAAAGAGATTCTCAATGAATTTGAGAATTTCTTTATATCCCATATCTTTAGAGAATCTAATCAATTGGATAACCTTCTAGCTAATTGGGGTGTGAAGTAGTAAAAAAATTACATTGTATTGGCATGTGCCTTAGTTGAGGCGGGGATGGTTGAAATATTGGAATCTAAGAGTATCTAAGCTTCTAATAAGAAATCAGGATGAAGATTTTTGGGACAATTGGCTATTAGTAATCAAGTTATTTTTAAAATTGGGGTTAGCTAATAAATTTGACTCTAAGTTGTTTCCTAGGCATTCTCCTTGCATTGGAAAGCATGGGTAGGAAGCTAATCATTGAAGTGGCATGTACTTAAAACCAAGAGTATGTGGAGGCCCATATATGTAGTTTTAAGATTACAGATAGCAATGGGGTCAAGGGTATTCAAGTAGTTATTGGGTTGGATTTTTGGAATCCAAGGCCTATCCACAACAATGATTTCAAGTAGGTACTGGTTTAGATTTGTGGAATCCAAGGCCTATCCATGAAAATGATATGTATGTGTATTTCTTCCACTACTTGGTGGAAGTGATGGGGGATACATCGTTGGATAGGGTACTTATCCCTAACCTTCTCAAACCCAATCTACACCCATTGGTCAAGCTCTGTGTGTCCAAACTTGAAGTGATTCCAAAAGGTGAACGTATCTTTGACATATTTGATGATACTACTGCAAAATAAAAATTCATCATGACTAACCTGAACTATAGCTATTTTGAGAAGGGGTTGAGAGAGGTAACAAGGGAACCTTTCATTTCTACATAACAACTATAATGGTTTGCTTACACTTGAGAAATCCTTGTGGGTGAATGAACTGGTCTAAGATATTATAGGGGTAAAAGGGTGGTTCAATTTTTAAATCAAGCTCCATGTAGCATTTCTAATTCTTGTTGGTTTTAATTTTTAATAGGAGCTACCCCCTCTAGTAGAATTAAATATATATATGTATATATATACATATATATATATACATATATATATATACATATATGTATATGCATATGTATATGTACATATGTACATATACATATGTGCACGCTGGTGCTGTCATAATAGTGGTTTACAATTCCTGAGAGGAAATTTTTTTAGCTGAAATCACATATTTTTAGAAAATATAATGATTTAAGCCTTAAAAAGTTCCATTTTAAGGATTCCAATTGAAGAGGGTTTGATCAAATCACCTTAGATCAAAACCCCTTGGATAGAACCTCGCTAGTTTTAAACCATACCTATAAATGTGTCTCCTTTACACCTATCAAAATGCTGATAAAAAATCACTTTTGATTTAGCTTTTGGGGATCAAATGAATTCATTTAAAATTTATTTCAAATGTTTATGGTATTCCTCAAAACAAGCTATCCAATGAATATAATTTTAATATGTTTTGGTTTTGTTATGTATTTGTTTTTAAGTTTTATTAAACATAGGTTTTTCATCGAAAATGAATTTCTTTGTTCTTCACATGTGGAAAAATAGAAGATTATAAAAAAATATGAGTGCACCAGATATTGAATTCCTTGATCCAACAAAAAAATAAAATCAAATTTTGACATATACAAAAAAAGTTACATACCTGCGTCTGTGTTTGAATTGTAATTCGTTTGACTTTGAAACTTGATTAAGGAAAAATATTCAATAAAAAACTATCTAACCAAGTGGAAGCACTAGATATCATAGTCACAAATCTAAATTTGAAAGAATTAGAATTTTATCCTTCATGGAAAAAAAGTTATGCGTTATATGGTGTGCATCACTTTTAAAAATGTTGTTTTCTGAAAAAATCAATTTTGTGGGAGATAGAAAAGAAGTGAAATTTGATTCCAAAAATTTTGAAAAAATATTTTAGAATCTACAGACAAAATTTGATGAGACTCTAGTTTGCACCATCTTCAAATTCCTCACAGTTTAGCCGCTATAGGTGCCCGAATGTGAAGAATTAGTTAAAAATAATAATTTTAGTGTCCAGTTTGGCCAAAAATTGTAAACCACTATTATGGGATCAATACATATACATATGTATATGTATATATAGATATTTGTATATATGTATACAAACTCACATATATATTAAGTTATGTTTATAATATGATTATGTCTAGAGGTATAACTATAGTGGAGCATTTGGTATAATTGAATTAAGGGATGCAAACATAGTGTGAAAATTTAAAGGAGTACATTTTCTGACACTACAAGAAGTACTTCTATGAAGGAATTTTGAATGATTTCAAGGTCACCTTTTAGTAGATGTCACTTCAATAATTCCTCTGGATTTAGAAAAAATTTAATATTCTTAATCATATCAATATTGGTGAGCTCCTTCACACAAATTCTGGGTTCTAACGTAAGATTATGGAAGACTAGCCAAAGATACAATTGGCCTTGAACCATGAAAAAATCATCATTAAAATTTTTGGTAGATATTTCTAAAATACTGGATATTTTGGCATGGGATTTTAGATGTTGTATGGGCTTGTAATTTCTCTCTAGGTGTTTGTAAGTACCTTTGTAACCATATGACAGTTATCTTTTTTCACATTTGCATTGTAGTTGTTGAGGAAAATAAGTTTACAATTTTTATCATTTTCAAAAAATTTATGGGGTTCCTAGGAAGCGGTCTAGGCCACTCTCTTGTGTGTCATTACGCTAGAATGTAGAGAACTTTGGAAGCTATTCAAACCTAGTGGTATGAAACCCTTCTTCATGGAAATAAAGGAATACCATGATCATTTAACATCATTTTTTTTAAACGGTGATTTTGGTTGACACCCCTCATAATGATTTGCTCCTCCTAGGGTTTTTCACCTAAAAGGAGAAAGGGGATTGGATGGGGGACCAAAATGCAAAGGTTTACACTCAAAGCCTATGTTAATGAGATGCATTATGCCTAATTAAGATTTCCTGATGCTCTAATTTGAAATTGAAAATGATTTAATGATGTAAAACTATGAAAATGTAAAATACTACACAATGTGATATGTAGAAATGCCTAAGAAATGCAACTAAATGATGAAATAACAATAAAAAATGGAAGAGGTGCACCTGGAATTAGAAGTTTGATGTTTTGGGCCAACAATTTATATTCTTTTTTTTTTTGTTGAGGCCGACATGAAGGGATGAAATTTCTTGTTGCAGATACATAAGAGTGATTGTTTATTTTAATTGAAATGTGTAGTGTGTGCAAGGATTTGCTTATGTGTGTGTGAATATTGTTCAAATCATTATAAGGAAGAGAAGAGTGTTAAAAAGTGTGCAAAAGAGTAAATAATTGTTCATGTTCTTAACCGAAACTATAATCAGGCATTAGCAAATGTTATTTTCTCAGTTCAAAATCTGGATGGTTGTAATCCAAATCTCTTTGTAAGACAGTGCGTCTTCCTTTGTAATTGAGTAGTGATCTCTAGGTAGTGTGCCTGAATGCATGTGCATTCCCCATATTTCAAATTTTCATTATACTTTTAACAAGGTATAATTTGTGGACTGACCTCTACCATGGTTTTTCCCCTAACAAGGTTTCCACATTAAAAAAATTGGTGTTATGTGTGTTTCTAATGTGTTGATGATTTATGTTTTCATGGTTAATAATAAAATTTGAGAATAAGGTTAATAAGTTGGATAAGTTTTGAATTTTTGTGACAACTGATTCACCCCCCCTCTCAGTTGTTTTCCCTTGTGTTTCCAACAATTGGTATCAGAGCGGGTTCCCTGGAAGAAGTTTTAAAACTTAAGGTGATCCGGGATGGAATGTTACAAGAAGGATAGTCTGATATTTGATGGAACAAATTATTCTTTGTGGAAGACTCGAATGGAGTTCCATTTGAGATGCATTGGTGAACCATACTAGAGTATTACAAGTAATATGTATATTACTCCACAGAATGGTCCTACTACTTCTGCTGAGATAAGATATGTTGAGTATAATATCTGGGCTAAGGAAGCTTTTTCGAGTGCTTTGACTAATTTTGAGATGACAAATGTTATGGATCTGAAGACTGCTCATGAGTTCTAGAAAAAGTTGGAAACCTTGTATGAAGGTGATGCTAATGTGAAGATTGCTAAGTTGTAGAGTTTGAAAGGGAAACATGAAAGGTTGAGAATGGGTGATGATGAGAACATTAATACTTTCATGCAAAGAGTGAATGAACTTGTGTATGGTATAGAAGTATGTGCAAGGTCATCATGGAAAAAACAAGCCCTTAAGTGGCAATTTTTTTTTAAAAAATAGAGTTAGGAAACTTGACATAAAAAATTGAATAAGTTATCTATAATATTTCAAATTAATGTAAGAATACAATTTGTACAAAATTGAATTTAGTTTCTAAACTACTAGGTTTATTTTTAAAAAAAATCTATTTGGTGAAAATTTGAAATTTCAATGCAGTAGTACTTAAATTTCAAGAAAAAAATAAGAAGTAGGTGTCTGCCTAACCACCCTAACCACAATAAAATGATAATATTTTTTTATAAGATTTTAGATATAAGTAGAGGAATCATATCTTGATGTGATGCATAGTTTTTTGTATTTTTTTTCCAAGTAAATAATTAATTATGATTTTTTTATTAAATTTTTTAAAAAATATAAAAACACATATGTCTAACCACCTTAACTTGGTAAAAACTTCATGAAATTCAATTCTTTCTTTTTTAATCCTATAGTATGTGAAGCATAAAATGTGACACTTGTTTCAGATTCAAAAAATATGATACCATTTGAAAGCTATAGATGTGATAAGTAGGAGGTATGAAACATGGGTCAATGAGTTTGACTTGAAACTACACGGTTGAATCCTGATAGAAATATCATAGCTATAGATGTTTTTCAATCATCCTATCAATCAAGACTTTAGTTGTAATTCAAATAAAAAACATTTGAATAATAATTATTTATTAAATTCAAAATAAAACATAATTTATATTGGTCAAAAGTTGAGAATCTCCTTTAAAAACCCTTTTTGTTTCATCAATTTTGGGTAAAAAAAGAGTTATCAGCCACATACCCTACACATACCCATCATATTGCCACTTTTTGGCCCATCATGATCCTGCACATACCCATTAGATGTGCTGGTGGAAAGATAGATAAATCTGAGATTATTGCTAAAGTGCTTAGATCTCTGCCTGATTCTTACAAAGTCAAAGCTAGTGCTATTGAAGAGCTCCAGACTGTAACAAACATAACCAAAGATATGTTGGTTGGTAAGTTGACTAATTTTGAGTTGAGAGAATTTGGTGATGCCCTTCCTAAGGTCAAATATTCATTTAAGGCTACTACTTATATAAGAGATACACAAAGATATGATTCGGGTGAAATTTCATCTAGAAAGATATTCAAGTATGAGGATGAAATCAGACAGATTGAAGAAGAAGAAAGAGAGCTAGAAGAGTTGGAAGCACTTAATGTCAAAAGAGTACCAAGAGGAAAATATAAGTATGAAGGAAAATTTCCTCCTAAATGTTTTTTCTTGCAATAAGATAGGTCATTTTGCATCAAGATGTTTGGAAAGGGCTATTAAACCAAGACATAACAAGCCTAGATTTTAGAAGAAGTGTTACTATGTTGCTGATGAAGGTGTGATATATGATTAATATGATAAAGGAAATAGAAGTGATGATGAATGGGTATTTATTGATATCAAAGAAAATAATCCTGTATCTACTAAATTTGTTGGTTACAATACAAATGTTGAGAAAGCCCTAGCTGCTCGAGTTGAAGAAAAATATGAATGGGTAATTGACAGTGGATGTTCACATCATATGACAAGAGACAAGTAATTTTGTAAGCTTGGAAAAGTATGATGGTGTTGTGAGATTTGGTGATAATACAACTGGTGTGATCCGTGGAAGAGGTTGCATTTCTCTCGATGGTAAGAATAATACTGATGATATTTTGTAAGTGGAAGGCTTGAAGCATAATATTTTGTGTGTTGGCTAAATGGTTGATAAGGGATACAATCTTCAGTTCAAAGATGGAAAGTGCAGAATATAGAGTTTTAGAAATGAAATTGTATTAGGTACAAAAAAAAAAAGGTAATATCTTTCACTTGAGTGCTACTAGTAAAAGTTGTTTGATAACTAAAGTTGATGAAAGTTGGTTATGGAATAGGATATTGTGTCATGTTAACTTTGATAATATTTTCAAGATAAGTTCCACTAAGGCTGTGAGAGATCTACCTAAGTTGGTGAAACCTACTAATGCAATATGTAAGGAATGTCAGTTGGGAAAGCAAACTAGGATTTCATTTCAGAGTAAAAAGCATTGTTCAAATGAATTGTTAGAGCTTGTGCATACTGATCTATGTGGTACCTCTAAGGCCAAATGTTTACAAGGTTACAGGTATTTCATGTTACTCATTAATGATTATTCTATAATGGTATGGGTTACTTTCTTAAGGGAGAAATTTGAAGCACTGGAAAATTTCAAGATCTTTAAAGCTATGGTTGAGACAAAGATAGGTTTGAAGGTTAAATGTCTGAGATCAAATAGAGGTGGTGAATTCACTTCCAGTGAATTTAATTCTTTTTGTGAAGAACATGGAATAAAGAGACAATTATTTGCACCACGAAACCCTCAACAAAATGGAGTTGTGAAAAGGAAGAACAAAACAATTGAAGATGCTACTAGAACAATGATGCTGGAAGGAAATGTTCCTCATATCTATTGGAGAGAATCTATGAGTACTACTTTGTACACACTCAATTGGTTACAAATCAAAGGTGATACTAGTAAAACCCCTTTTGAGCTATGGACTGGTCAAGAGCCTATTGTTAAATACTTCAAGATATTTGGAAGCAAATTTTATATTAAGAGAGATGAAGACATAGGAAAGTTTAATGCTAGGAGTGATGAAGGTATCATTCTGGGTTATTCTACTAAAAGCAAGGCCTACATGTGTTAAAATGAAAGATTGATGAAAATGGTTGAAAGTGAAAATGTCAAGGTTGATGAAGACTTAGCTAAACCATACTAAACCTATGGATATGACTTTGATGATCAGGATGATAGTACAAACAAAGGACAACAACTTTAAACTACAAATCAAGTACACATCAATCCCGTAAATCAATAAAATGAAGGAGAATGAGAAACTGGTGAAAGAGCAGAAGAGAGATTAGAAGAACCTAAAGTTGAAGAAAATCCTAAGAAGGCTCTAAGGTATGTAAGATTGAATAATTCAAAAGATCAAATTATAGGTGATAAGAACAAAGGTGTCCAGACTAGGAGAAAAATTGCAAAAGAGTATTACTTGATTTTAAAGACTGAGCCTACTAGTGTGAATGAAGCATGTAAAGATGATCATTGGGTTGAAGCAATGAAAGAAGAGTTAAAATAGATTAAGAAAAATGATACATGGATTCTTGTTCCCAGACCTAAGGACAAGAATTTAATTGGAACCAAATGGGTCATTAGAAACAAATTGAATGAGCAAGGTGAAGTGGTTAGAAATAAACAAGATTGGTATGTAAAGGATATTCACAAATGGAAGGAATTGATTTCGAAGTGACCTTTTCCCCTATTGCTAGAATTGAATTTGTAAGATTATTTCTTACAAATGTTTCTCACAAGAACTACAAAGTTTATCAGATGGATGTCAAATCAGCTTTTCTAAATGGTGAATTGGAAGAAGTGTATTTTGAGCAACCTGATGGATTCCAGTTGACTAATAAGGAAGATATGGTGTGTTGGTTAAAGAAAGAATTGTATGAACTCAAGCAAGCCCCTAGAGCATGGTATGCAAGATTGCATAAGTATTTGTTGAAGCTTGGATTTAACAAAGGTACTCCTGATAGTAATCTATATTTCAAGATTGATCATAATAAATATTTTACTATTGAATCCTTTGTTGATGATATCATTTTTGGAGGAGATGATGGTTTGTGCGTGAAGTTTTCTAATGAGATGCATAATGAATTTGAGATGTCCATGATTGGCAAGGTGAAATTATTTTTGGGATTGAAAATTACTCAGTTAGATAAAGGGATTTTTATATCTCAATCCAAGTATGTGAAGGAATTGCTAAAGAAGTTCGGTATGGAAGATTTAAAGCCAATTGGTATACCAATGGTGACCAGATGCAAGTTGACAATATAAGATGATTAACTGAAAGAAAATCAGACAAGATACAAATCATTGATTGGTGGATTGTTGTATTTAACTCAAACTATGCCTGATATCATGAATAGTGTATGTATTGTTGCAAGATTTCAAGCTAATCCGAAGGAATCTCATGTGACTGCTGTGAAGAGAATTTTTAGATACTTGAAAGGAACTATTCATCTTGTCCTATGTTATCCTAAAAATAATGATCTTACCTTGAGTACCTTTACTGATGTTGATTGGGTAGGAGATGTGAATGACATAAAAAGTACTAGTGGTGGAACATTTTTCTTGGGTAAGAAGCTAATTTCATGGTTAAGCAACAATAAAAATGCAATTTCCTTGTCTATTGCAGAGGCCGAATACATTTTTGCTACTAAAAATTGTACTCAAGTCCTATGGATGAAGCATATGCTAAAGGATATAAAAATTATATATGATGAGCCTATTGCTATATTCTGTGACAACTCAAGTTCTATTAACATTTCCAAGAATTTGGTGTTGCATTAAAAAACAAAGCATATATTTATCAAGTTTCACTCTTTCAGGGAGAAGGTAAGTGAAGAGGAAGTCAAACTAAAGTATTTACCTACTAAGGAGTAGATTGCAAATATCTTTAACAAGTTGTTGCCTAAGGATACTTTTGAGTATCTCAGAGGGAAGTTATGGGTGATTACCCCTCGTAATAAGAAATAAGGATGAATTTCTTTACATCAATTCGTGCATTTCACAATCATATCTTGCTTCAGATTGATGTTGTGGTGGTTGCTACTCAAGGAGAGTAGTCAGATGGTTCAATCATTCAGATATGTGGTTCAAAGCTTAGAGATCTTTATCATTGATGTCAAAGGGGGAGAAGATTCATGTAAAAAATTAGTGATTATCTATGGAGAAGATCCTTGTGGGGAGAAATATTATGTGAAATTATTGAGGAGAAGATGAGTCAATTCCTAAGGGGGAGTAAGTCTCCATAGTTAGCTGCGTTGATGGTGTTTTTCACATCATGTGTTGCAATCAATGCCAAAAGGGGAGATTGTTGGATGTTGTGGTTGTGTTACTGATATGTGGTTGTCATTGATGTCAACACTATTAGCATAAATTCATTTTAAGTTGTATATGTCAAGGATATTGAGAAAATTGTATTAAATGAGTTGGGTATGTGCAGGATCATGATGGGTCAAAAAGTGGCAATAAGATGGGTATGTGGCTGGTGACTTTTTTTAACCCAAAATTGATGAAACAAAAAGGGTTTTTAAAGGAGATTATCTAGTTTCCACCAATATAAATTATTCTTTACTTTTAATTTAATAAGTAATTATTATTCATTTTCTATTCAAATTACGACTAAATTCCTAATTGATAGGCTAATTGAGAAACATCTATAGCTTTCAAATGGTATCACATTTTTTGAATCCAAAACATGCATCACATTCTATGCTTCACATAATATAAGATTAAAAAAAGAAAAAAATAATTTCATGAATTTTTGACCAAGTTAAGGTGGTTAGACATATGAGTTATTTATATTTTTTAAAATTTGTAATAAAAATTTCATAATTAATTATTTATGTGGAAAAAAATTACAAAAAAATATGCATCACATCGAGACATGAGTCCTCTACTTATATCTAAAATATTATAAAAAATAATTATCATTTTATTGTGGTTAGGGTGGTTAGATAGACACCTACTTCTTATTTTTTCCCTGAAATTTAAGTACTACTATATTGAAATTTCAAATTTTCACCAAATAGATTTTTTTTAAACAAACCTAGTAGTTTAGAAACTACATTAAATTTTCTATAGATTCTATTCTTACATATTTTTGAAAAAATATAGATAACTTATTCAAATTTCTACATCAAGTTTCCTAACTCGGATTTTTCTGAATTTTTTGCCACTTAAAGGTCTATTTTTTCCATGATGATCCTGCACATACCTAGTTGCAAGTTGTCAATGGTGAAGTGAAGTTTAGTATGTCGGTTATTTCTAAACATTGATGATCAAAGGTTGTGGACTAAATGGTTTTTTTCTGAGTGTATCTAATTTATCCACATTGAGTTTCAGAGATCTACGTGAATATTTGATTGAGTTATGAAGATTTTCATTCTGACAATTTTTTTGTTTCTTCAATTGGTGTTCCTAATTGAAGATGATGTTATTTCAGTTAGTACAGTTGTTTTGTATGATTCTCTTGTGATTCGTGATGCTTTTGGATGTTTATAGATCATGCTCTATCTTTGTTGCACGTCTACATTGATCATTGTGCTCATGGTTGGTGACTTTCTCTTACGTGTTCATGTTTTTCTTGTTTTTGGCTGACATAGTGTTTGTAGCGTGTTGTGGATCTTTGAGGAGAAATTAATTGAAGTGTCTTCATGCTAGAGATGTTGATTTGGATCCTCACTAAGCTATGGCCGACCTTAGTTGATTTGCATTGTTAATATTTGATGTTTTGAGCCAACAATTTATATTCATTTTTTTTTATTGGGGCTGACATGAAGGGATGAAATTTCTTGTTGTAGATATATAAGATTGATTGTTTATTTGAATTGAAGTGTGTAGTGTGCGTAAGGGTGTGATTATGTATGTGTGTGAGTATTGTTCAAATCATTCAAAGGAAAAGTAGAGTGTGAAGAAGTGTGCAGAAGAGTAAAGAATTGTTCATGTGCTTAACCAGAATTGTAATTCTAAAGGCATTAGTAGATGCTATTTTCTCAATTCAAAATCTGGATGGCTATAATCTGACTCTCTTTGTAATATAGTGTGTCTTTCTTTGTAATTGAGTAGTGAACTCTAGGTAGTGTGCCTGAATGCATGCATATTCTCCATATTTCATTTTCATTATACTTTTAACAAAGTGTAATCTTGTGAACTGACCCCCACCGTGGTTTTTCTCCTAACAGGGTTTCCACATAAAAAATATTGGTGTTATGTGTGTTTCTGATGTGTTGATGATTTATGTTTTCATGGTTAATAATCAGATTTGAGAATAAGGTTAATAAGTTGGATAAGTTTTAAATTTTTGTGACAACTGATTCACCCCCCTCTCAGTTGTATGCCCTTGTGTTGCCAACACCTATAAGGTTTATCACTTAGGGAACATTGTGTCTAATGTCTCCAAGAGAGGACCAATCAAAGAATATAAATTCGACAACTTAGAGGATGCAGTGTGTCACATTAGGCCATTAAGAGGAATGTAATATGCTAAGATAGATCACACTTATGAAGGAAATCCTTCCCAATGTCATCCACAAAGTGAAAAATGCATCGTATGAAGTGACAAGGCTACACTAAGAATGAAAGAATGCAAATGAAAATGATGCCAATGTACTCCCCCCACTTTAAAAAAATTGTTACACAACATTAAGAGAGAAATTACTTTAAAGTAGCAAAGGAAAGAAGATGCAAAAAGAAAAGCAGGACATGAGAGCCAACTTGGAAAGCCCCTATGCCAAGTCATATGTTTCTAAGTTAGGTTGCATCATGTAAATGAGAAAGAAAACAAAAGAAAGGGAGGTTCCCCCTAGAAAGGAACACACCAAACATATAAGGGATCTATGAATTTGGGGTCAGTATGTTCTTTGCTGCAATGTTTGTATGAAAGAGCTTGAAACTATCATCATTCCCCAAAGCACATAGAACTATAGAATTACACAAAGTGAAAAAAATGAAAAAAAGAGTTCATTTTGAGTCAACATGGAAGAGAAATTTTGGTCTCAACACCTTGCATCATCCCCAAAAGGAAAACACAAGAAAAAAGAAAATGAAAAGGAAAAAGCAAAGGGAAATCTTTTGGGTCAACATGAAGGAGACATTATAGTCTTGATACCTTGCATCATCCCCAAAAGGAAAACACAAGGAAAAATACAAAAGGAAAAATGAATGATTGGGCTGACATGAAAGAGACATAGGGTGTCTCTATGCTTTGTGTCATCCCCAAAAGGAAAACACAAAACAAAAGAAAAAAGGGACCTTTTTGGTCAACATGGAAGAGACATTGTGGTCTCAACACTTTGCATCATCCCTAAAAGGAAAACTCAAAACAAAAGCAAAAATACAATGCATGACATATAGGAGAATATAGGTGCAAATAGAAGAAGTGTACAAAGAGAACATCAAACACATAATATGGGGGAACACAATACACACAAAGAAAATGTGAAAAAGAGGCTAGAAATGCAAATCCATGTCAACCATTAACTAAGTTATTGGCTTCACAATATCAATTAGTATAAGCAGAAGGGAAATAATGCAATTAAAGGACAAGGACAAATGCATTACTAGGATAAGACTAGAAACATCTTTCCTGCATGAAACATATGGCAAGAATGAGCCAAAGAAGGTGATGGGAGGTATCATGCAATAGTGAGAATGGAAAATTCGACAACTATGACATGATAAAAGTGTTTTAGTTCTTAAGGGGTGATGGGAAAGAATTTAGTATCAGTGAAGTGATACTTGTTCAATATGTCATTCAATGTTTGATGTTATCTGATTCGATGTCCCAGAACATGATGATATTTGCAATATGGTATGTTATAATCTTTAGGATGAGTGACCAACCTATTTGAAGGTGGTAAAAGTATAAGGACTTTTTTTAGAAGTAACTAAAGTCTCCTTTCACATTCAAGTGGTGGATGAGTAGGAAACTTGAGTTTCTTTAATTTATAAGGTTGTTTTCGTTTACCAATTTCTCCTTGTTCATGAATGGAAGAAGGAAGAGGACCCATGGGGATCCTAGCATCCTTATCATTGGAACCAGGTAATGGTAATTCACATGGAAGGAAAATGTTCAAGTTAGGAGGAGAATCAAAGATCAATGTTCAATTATCTCGAAGTATCCAATATTCAAAAGGAGAGTTACAATTATCAAGAGGATCTTGATATCCTAATCTGGTTGTGTTTTCTTCTTGTGGTTTTTGTTCAAATATTTGATGAATGTTATGTTTTGTTGTTGTATCACAACCTTGTTTGCTTAATATAGTAAATCGATTTCCATAGGTTTCTTCAAGGTTGATTGTTGTGTTTGTAACTTTAGTATCATAAAATGGTTGTGGAGTTGTGTGTGTAGAGGAACTAGGTTCACTTGTGGGAGGGAACTTAGATCCTTCATTTGTATCAAGATGAAGGTAGCTAAAGTGATCATGAGATGCAATAGTAGGAAGGTCTTGTGACTTCATAGATGGAATGTAAAAGGTTGCATTGGCTTTAAGGTTATCAAGAAATTTGTTTAAGAACTTGTTCATGTTATCCTCATCCATCTAAATGATGTTTACATCATGAGGAGGATTTAAATCATGAGGAGTTGGAGGAGAATGAGGAAGCTCAAGATCATTAGGATCGCAGTCGAAGGCACAATTAGACATGTCTACTAAGGATTTCAAGGAAGTACAAAGATGATTAAAGGAAAAGGCAATAATGAAAGGAAATTAAATGCAAGAAACAAAAAAATTGGAAAATGTAACAAAGTGCAGTAACAGAAAATAGAGATGCCAAAAAAACCCAAAAATTAAGTTAGAAATTTCAATGCAAAATATGCAAAAGGACTAAGTTGCCTAGGGTCGCGATTCACTGATGATTTTTTTCTATTTTTTCATAATTTTTAAATGCAATTCTATGTCTTTTAGATGCACAAATGCAACTATAGTATGTAAATGCATATTTTTTGTGTTTTTTAATGCAATAACGATGTAATAATGCAAGCTAATATGAACTTTTTCACTAATGCAATTTGAAACCCTAGGATGCACTTTAACTAATGCAAGATGCAACACAAGTGAAACCTAGGATGCACTTGAAAATCAAAAAGGAACAATGTTCAAAAAGATGCAGGTTCACCAAAATGTAAATGGTGATTTTGTTTTGCACCCCTCACAATGCTTTTCTCCTCCTAGGGTTTTTCACCTAAAAGGAGAAAGGGGATTGGATGGGGGACCAAAATTGAAAGATTTACAATCAAATCCTATGTTAATGAGATGTATTATGCCTAATTAAGATGTATTAATTCTCTGATTTGAAATTGAAATGATTTAATGATGTAAAACTATGAAAATGTAAAATGCTGGAAAATACAATGTGATATGCAAAAATGTCTAAGAAATACAAATAAATTATGAAATAACAGAACATAATGGAAGAGGTGCACTTGGAATCCTAAAAAATTGACTGATATTTTGATTGGAACACTTAGGCTATTCTAGGTGACTTACTCCCAGTTTCAAGAAACTTTGTCAAAATGAGAATCTACAAATGGGTATCCAGAAATGTCAAAATAAGTTTTCAAGCCCAGAAGAAGGACTAAATTGCCACTAGTGGTAACTTAGTCCTCCTACAAATCTTAGGGAACTCTAGACAGAATCTGAAAGTCTCTGATCTGTTCTTTCTTTTCTGGCAGGTGTTTGTACTTGATTTTGCAAAAAATGGGGTAGAAAATCTCTCCAAGCTTGAATTAGGGTTGTCTTGACTTGATTGACTCTATGCACTTTTTGATCACTTTTCAACACCTATTTCTTGACAAATTTGCATACAAAATTCACATGCAAAAGGGGGAAAATGGTTGAGGGTTAGAGAATAAGGGTTTGCCTTGGTCAAACCCCACTTTGGTAATCAAACCCTAAACAATGAAATAGAATGAAAAGAAAGTGATAAATAGATAACATGCAAGTACAAATGTCATAAACTTACCACACCATTGATACTCAAAATCTAAAGATGTATAATGAATAACTCCAATAGCTTGACTTAATGATACTTGATTTGCTTGAATGCTTATGAGTGCAAGATATTGTATGTGATTTGGAGATAGATGATCGTAGGAGATGGGAGATGTAAAATGAGGTGAAAAACCCTTATTTATAGTTGATTTTACTAAAAATTCTCAAAAGTAACACATCACAAGCCGACCTCAAGGGTTAGAGGATAAAATATTGCTAGAAATTTAAAATTATTTTGAGTTTTGTGCCAAAAAGGACTAAGTCGCCCCTATTGGCGACTCATTCCCACTTAAGAATTTTAAGTGGGTGTCAGGAATTTCATGGCATTAAAATTTTTCCAATGGGAATATCCCTAACAACACACTTGAAATTGACCAGAAAGTGTATTAAGGGGTCATTTAGACATGCAAAAGGGTCGAATTAGTGAAATTAAGCCTAGAAAAGTGTGAAATCTTCTTACAAGACTTTACAACACTTCAAAATAAGACTTAATAAGTGATGAAAAGGTAAATTTTAGGTGAATTTTAATGAATAGAGTCTAGAAAAGTGTATAAATGTTTTACAACACTTCACAACACCTTCACAAGAAATCATAATTTGAATGTGGGTGATCCCACAAAGCTGGTTTACAATTTCTTGGAGGAAATGATTTTTGCTGAAATCACATATTTTTAGAAAATATAATGATTTAAGTTTTAAAAGGTTCCATATAAAGAATTCCAACTGAAGAGGGTTTGATCAAACTACCTTAAATTAAACCCTCTTATATAGAACCCCACTAGTTTTAAGCCATACCTATAATAGAGTCTCCTTTACACCTATCAAAATGTTGATAAAAAACCCACTTTTGATTTACCTTTTGGGGGATCAAATGAATTCATTTAAATTTTATTTTTTGCAAGTATGTAGTCCTTATTATAAGCTTCCCAAAAAGTATAATTTTAAATAAATTTAATTTTATTATTAAATTTCATTTTTATTTCTCGTGAATGTAGGTTTTTCACCAAAAATCAAGCTCTCTATTCTACAGATGTGGAAAAATAGCAGATTATTAAAAAAATATATATATTAGTGCACCAGATATTGAAGTCCTTGATCTAACAAAGAAAAAAAATTGAGTTTTGATACATACAAAAAAGTTACATGTTATACGATCGCACTATGTCTGAATTATAATTAGTTTGAATTCAAAATTTGATTAAAGAAAAAATATTCAATAAAAAACTATCTAACCAAGTGGAAGCACTAGATATCAGAGTTACGAATCTAAATTTGAAAGAATTAGAATTTTATACTTCATGTAAAAAAAATTAGGCGTTATACGGTGAGCGTCACTTCTTAAAAAATGTTGTTTTCTGAGAAAAACTAGTTTTCGAGGGAGATGGAAAAAAAAGTGCAATCTAATTCCAAAAATTTTGAAAAAATATATTTAGAATCTATAGAAAAAAATTCATGAAACTCTAGTTTGCATCATCTTCAAATTCCTCACGGTTTAGCTGCTATAGGTGTCCGAAAGTGAAGATTTAGTTAAAAAAATTATTTCAGTGTCCAGTTTGGCCAAAAATTGTAAACCACTATTGTGGGATCACCCATGTTTAAGACCTACTGTGAATGTTTTGACCACATTACAACATTATACCTAGGAAAAATCAAGCCAAATCCCATTAGAAAGACTAAAGTGAGCATAAAAATGTCAACTGTACATTTTTTGGGGACACAATTTTATAACTCCTGACAAGAAGATAGGGTTAAAATTGGCAACATTATGTTTTCGGTGACTACAAAGCTAATAGTAGAGGTGACTAGTTTGGATTGCATTGTTTTGAAGTTGGTTAAGATTATTAATGGAAACCATCAAAGGTTCATTGATAGTTTCTTGGAAGGTGAGGAGAAGCCCTAGTGCTACCAAAATGGTTACGATTATGAAAGGCTATCGACATCATATGGGGTGGTTAGTGTGCATATAATGAAGTAATTCACCTTGGAAGGTATGCATACTACTATCCACAGGTATCACTTTCCTTTTCTTAATCACATTAGAAGGAAGGAAAAAATGAATATACCTTTTTTTTTCCTTCTTCCCTAAAGCAATGTAAGGGAAAAGGGGCTTCACCACCCCTTCACCAGGGATTGATTCAAATATTATATAACTATTTCTATGCTAAAACGCCTCTTCCTAGCCATTCTTTAGTGATTGACTAAATTATTCTTTACTTTTAATTTAATAAATAATTATTATTAATTTTCTATTTGAATTACGACTAAAGTCCTGATTGATAGGCTGATTGAAAAACATCTATAGCTTTCAAACGGTATCACATTTTTTGAATCTGAAAAATGTGTCACATTCTATGCTTTGCATACTATAGGATTTTTAAAAAATATGAATTTCATGAAGTTTTGACCAATTTAAGGTGGTCAGACGTACGAGTTTTTATATTTTTTAAAGATTTGTAATAAAATATTCATAATTAATTATTTACTTGGAAAAAAATTACAAAAAAATATACATCACACTCGGACATGATTCCTCTACTTATATATAAAATATTATAAAAAAAAATTATCATTTTATTGTGGTTAGGGTGGTCAAACAGACACCTACTTCTTATTTTTTCCTTGAAATTTAAGTACTACTACATTGAAATTTCAAATTTTCACCAAATAGATTTTTTTTAAATAAACCTAGTAGTTTAGAATCTACATTAAATTTTATACAAATTCTATTCTTACATATTTTTGAAATAATATAGATAACTTATTCAAATTTTTATGTCAAGTTGCCTAACTCTGATTTTTTTGAATTTTTTGCCACTTAAGGGCTTGTTTTTTCCATGATGATCCTACACATGCCCTAACTCTTTGACCGAGGTCATTTTGAATGATAATCTACCCAGATTATTTATCCTAATGAACCCTTTGTGTCTAAAAATTATGCCATTAAAGGTCTATTAATCAAAGAGGACCTAGCTATTTTGACAATGAAAGGACAGAAAATTGTTGCAACCTTTCTGATGTTAAAAGAAAGAGACAAAAAAAATACTTAAACAAGAATGGTGAAAAAGGTTACTATTGAAATATGGGATGAGGATGAACAAGGCCACATGGATGATTCAAGCAATAGGTATGGGAAAATAAGGTTAGATAGATTGGCAAGTCAATTTTCCAATGGAAAAAATATGACTTTTAAATAACCTAAAGATGAACCTTTAGAAGAGGAGTCCTTAGACCTAAGAAAAAAAGAGATAGAAGTGGTTCTTAGTGACTACCTTAAGGAGGACTCTATTATTAGTGAGGAGGAAGATAATGAGGAGGGTTTAGATGAGGAGGTGGTGAAGGACTTAGAGGATACTGAGGAAGAAGGAGACCAAAAACTAGCAAAATAAAATGAAGAAGTGAATATGCAAACAATGGCAGACTTTGAAAATGAAATGGAATAGGAAGACTAGTCTCTTCAGTTTTATAAGACTCGATTCCTTGTGTTGTAGGAAAAAAGTGAACAAGATGGATGGAATGTTCAATAGGATGATCTAAATAACACATGGTATCATGAGAAGGGTGATATTTAGAATAGTAAATGGCATGGAAAAGTTGGGAAAGGGAAAAGAAGGATTCCTCCCAAGATATGGAGATGTCATCTGAGGACAATGTAATTGAAGAAAATGATGGAGGAGCATCTAGGCAGATTTGAAATTAGCATTAGCCAAAAATAAGCTTCAGGTTTGAATTCAATTTTGGTGTGTTTTTGGGTTCATTGACATCTCTCAACTTTGGAAAAGCTCTTAGTGTGTTCAAATTTGAATAAAGTTAGTTTTATCATATTATTGTTTTAAGGCTCTATAGGAATTTTTCAAAAAATATTTCTGGAAAACTCATAAGGATTGGAGTAGAATAATTTTGTAGGGGCATTCATGGAGGTGGCATGTAGAATTTGAAAAAAGATTCAATTTTGGGATATTTTAATGCCAAAAGTTGGTTAAAATAATGTCAACAATTTTTAAAAATTGTTTAAAATTTTAAAATTTGTGAAGGTATGGGTGAAATCCTTTTACAAAGGTCCATTGGATACCATTCCAATATTGCATGCTATTTTTTGTGTGAATCAGATAATTTTCATTTTTTCCACCTAACAAAACTCGATTATACACTTCCAAAGCACCAATTTGATCAATTTTATTTTGAAAAGGTATTATGGATATCATGGAAATTAAATATCATTTTTTATTCATTTATTAATCATTTATCTATTGCATAAATCATATGGGGGGAGTTTAGAGCATAAAAGAGGGGAAAATCAAGATTTTAAATTTTTTAAAATTCTCATAATAGAGAAAACACCCCTTGAGTAAAGGCAGTATTTGGAGGATTTTTTAAAAGTTTAAATACCTCATTTAAGGCTAAATAAACATAGCATATGTAGATCTATTCGTGGGGGAGATTTGGAAGCCCATTTCGGGGCAATAATTAATGATTTTTAATGCATTTTTGGGGGGGTTTTGAGGAAGAAGTTGGTGAGGAAGGGAAAGAGAAGATATGCATTTGTAGAGGTATCATTGGGGGGTTTTTTGTTGCAGGTTTGAGCAGCACCAATGAAGAAAAGATAAGACACCAATGTAAGAGAGGAGAAGAGAAGGATAGGAATTGTATATAAAGGTTTGAATAGTAGCAAAGAGAGCTTGGAGCAGTGAGAAGAAGCTATAGGAAGAGCCATGGTTCATTAATCTTGTGTGTAGTTTTTTGTATGCTCTATGGTGGCATTTTATTTTTCCATTTGATGTAATTGTCATGAGTTGATTTGATGCAATAAAAAAAATCAGAATTTGTTTACATTTGTTTTTGTATTGTGAGTCTTCTTTATTGCAGTAGAGTTTGTATTGTATTGTGGGTTTTTGTGAGAAGTTGTTTGTTTTTGTATCAGTGGTATTAGATCTAGAGGTTCTAAGTACATAGGCAAATCACTAAATGTGAGGTATTTTATGGTAGGACTTATGGGTGGAGAATGAAGTTAGAGGGTTAGAGTGTGTAGATAGATCATCGAGCATGATGCATTCTATACCTAAGAAGATGGGATGGGTCATGAGGAGGCCCGTAATAATTTTATTCTAGGAATAATATTGGAAAGATGTGAAAAATAGGAAGAATTGTGAAGAGTTTGAAAAGACCCGGACTGAAGTGAATATATTAGAAGAGAAGCTTAAAGAGGAAATGAGAATGTGGGAAGAGAGATATGAGAAGAAGAATGTTCTCTTAGAAGAGGACAATAAAAAGAAGAGAAAAAAGAAAGAGTGTTATAGCCCTTTAGTAGGGGTTGAATATAAGAAAGAATATGTGGGGGTAACCCACACTAGTGAAGAAGATGATGAGGTGAAAGTTGTAGAGATATCAAGTGAATAGAGTGCATTATGTGAAGTGGATGAAGAGGGTTTGCAATCAGAAATTATGAAAGTGGGTGGTTCTAAGTTTGACAAGTGGGTTGGTGAGGAAGAGGATGATTTGCTAATGCAATTGGAAGCAAGCAAAAGAGAGTGGAATGAGAAAATTTTAGCTAACACAAAGGTTTTAGCCTAAGGTAATGAGGTAATTTCTTATTTTTATAATTTTATAATGAGAATAAGGATGTAGTTGTAGCAATGATGTGCTGGAGATAGGTGACAGTGATGAGAAAGATGTGAATGAGAGTGATGAGAAAGATGTGAATGTGAAGTTGGAGTTTACTAATGATTCCTTGTTTGAGAATGATGAGGGTGAAGATTCCTTGATAGAATAACTTGATTACTTGCTACAAAAGGTGGATGATGAGTCACAAGATTATTATTCTAACATTGTTTTGGGTGTAGAAAATTAGTTTGCAGTAGTAGAGTGTTTTTCTAAAGGTACCAATATAGTGACATGTTGCATTGAAGACAAGGAAAAAGAAGAAGAAGAAGGTATAGCAGCAAAAAAAGATAAGGTAAATTTTGATTTTAAGTTTAGAGGTGATGACTATTTAAATTTAATGAAGAGTTTTCAATAGTGGAAAATGAAGTTGTAGTTGTGAATGGGTATACAAATGTTACATGTTTGTGCATAGAGGTTGTAGATGATGGTGCAAGAGGAACTTGGTGGTGGTTGGTTTTTGGTGAACTTGATCCCACAAAGAAGGAAAGGAGGAAACAAGAGATATGGTGAAGGAGGATGGTCTATGGTGGATGTGAGTCCATGAAAAGGAGGATGAATAGAGTGCACAGTTGGTGGAGAAGAATGGCAAGTATCCCAACTAATTGTTGGAAGAGGAGAAGGAATAAATTAGTTTTGTCTAAATTAGTGATAGAGTTCATTGTAGGTTTTGCACAACCTAAAAAAGTATTCCTACTACTCCACTCCATTTTTTGAGTTCTACTCACAAAATTTTTCCTACTAGGCATGCCTAATGCAAGAGTATATGGGCATATTGGCAATCAACATCAACCAAAAAAAAGATTCAGGTTTGAATTTAGTTTTGGTGTGTTTTTGGGTTCATTTTACATCTCTTAGCTTTGGAAAAGCTCTTTGTGTGTTCAAATTTGAATAAAGTCAGCTTTATCAAATCTTTATTTTAAGGATCTATAGGCAGTTTTCAAAAATTATTTTTGGAAAACTCATCAGGATTAGAGTAGAATACTTTGGTAGGGGCATTCATAGAGGCGGTACATAAAATTTGCAAAAAGAATCAAAGTCATAAATTTTCTAGTTTGGGAGATTTTAATGCCAAAAGTTGGTTAAAGTAAGGTTAGCAATTTTTGAAAAAAGTTTAAAATTTTAAAATATATGAAGGTTTGGGAGAAATCCTTTTGCTGGGATCCATTGGATACCATTCCAAGATTGCACGTCAATTTTTGTGTGAATCAAAGAACTTTCATTTTTTTCACCTACCAACACTCAATTGTACACTTCCAAAGCACCAATTTGATCAAATTTATTTTGGAAAGTTATTATGGATATCTTTGAAATTAAATATCAATTTTTTATTCATTCATTAATCATTTATCTTTTGAATAAGTCATATGGGGGAAGTTTGGAGCATAAAAGATGTTGAAAATTAAGATTTTAAATTGTTTTAAATTCTCATAATAGAGAAAAACGCCCCTTGAGTAAAGGAAACATTTAGAGGAGTTTTTGGAAGTTTAAATGCCTCATTTAATCCTAAATAAACATAGCATATTCAAAGCTATTCTTGGGGAGAGTTGGAAGCCCATTATGGGGCAATAATTAATTATTTTTAATGCATATTTGGGGGGTTATGAGGAAAAACGTGGGAAGAAGTTTGGGAGGAAGGAAAAGAGAAGATATTCCTTTGTAGAGGTATCATTGGGGGTTTTGTGTTGTAGGTTTGAGTAGCACTAGTGAAGAAAATATAATATTCTAGTGTGTGAGAGGAGAAGAGAATGATAGGAATTGTATGAAGGATTGAACAACAACAAAGAGCTTGGGGTAGTGAGAAGAAGCTACAAGAAGAGCCATGACACATTAATCTTGTGTGAAAATTTTTGTATGCTCTATGGTGGAATTTCATTTTTTCATTTGATGTAATTGTCATGAGTAGATTTGATGCAATAAAAAAAAATAGAATTTGTTTGCATTTGCTTTTGTATTGTAAGTGTTCTTTGTTGTAGTAGATTTTGCATTGTATTGTGGATTTTTGTGAGAAGCTATTTTTTTTGCATCAGAAAAAGATGTTTAGAGTGATGAGCTAGAATATTTGAAGACAAAATGGAACTTGATCAGTAGTCCTAAGAATTAGTTAGGTTTTTTTACTCCTTATTTTTGAGGCCTATGAGCTTGGGTCCTTGTTGGATCTGTGTGCCCCTATATTTATTATGGCTATCTATTGTTTATTTTTTTCTTTAGGATATTATATGTTTTGTGGTTGAGTGTGGCATAGATGATTGGCCTTATGTTATCTCATTTTGGGTGTCAACCTATTGGTTTTGTTTTTTCTATTTTGATGTTGTTGAACTATTGGCCTTGATGTATGTATCTTGATCTTT